>RJWT010020711.1:0-17792 GCA_004365215.1 Cuniculus paca | reverse complement strand
CATTTAAGAATGTTGTAAATGAATAGACACGTCATAGAAGAAGTACAGATGGCAAAGATATGCATGAAGAAATGCTCAACATCACTAGCTGTTTGAGAAATGCCAGCATTAAGAAATTAAGTAATAACAAATACTGGCGAGGCTGTGTGGTCAAAGGAGCCTTCTACACTGTTGGTGGGAATACAGACTGGTACAGCCACTACAGAAATCAGTATAGAGATTCCTAGAAACACTAAAACTAGAAATTCCATTTGACTTAGCTATTCCCCTTCTAGATATCTCCCCGAAAGAGTTAAAAACATTGTATTATAGTGCTACATGCATATTCATGTTTATCATAGCACAATTCATAATAGCTGAGTCTTGGAAACAGCCTCTATGTACATCATAAGGAAAATGTACTTATGCACAGTGGAGTACTACTGTGTCATAAAGATAGACTTGAGTCATTTTTAGAAAAATGGATGCACCTTGAGACCATAACATTAAGTGAAATAAATTGGACATACAAGCTTAAATATTTCTTAGTTTCTCTTTATGTAAGAAACCCAGAGTACAAATAAAGACAGAAATAAAAGATACACAGGCTGTGATGATAGCTATTGAGGTAAAATACAATTTAATGCTTATAGTGTTTAGTGTTTCTCTCAACACTACAAGCCTGATTTTGTACCTGACTTTGCAGGTCTAAAGCTGGTAGTCTGATCAGCTACTCAGAGGATAACAATACATAATGTAGCATCTATGGGGGATCTCCTTCTGAAGGTGGTAGCCATTGTTAATTCCCTATTATCTTGTTTTGAAGTCCTGTATCATTTTCATTGTTTTGTTGGGTTGGGTTTTACTCTGTTTTGTTTTGTTTGATTTTATTATATCCGATGGCATGAGCAGGTATTTTGAAGATAGCAAGATATATTATAGTAGCCATTTTGGATTTACTATTATCTTGCTTTGAAGTCTTGTATTGCATTCATTGTTTTGTTTTTATTGGTTCTATTCTGTTCTGTTTTGTTTGATTTTTACTATGTCTGAAGGTATGTGCAGTTATTTTGAAGACAACAAGAAGATTGTGGTCCCATTGTTGATTTTGTATTGTTTTGAAGTCCTGTGTCACTTACACTGGTTTGTTTTGATTGGTTTTATTCTTTTTTATTTTGCTTGGTTTTATTTTCTTTAAAATAAAAATAAAAATTAAAAATAAAAGATACATAATAGAAGGCAGAGAAAGGAGTTCAAAAGATGGGGGAAATCAATGAAAAAAGGAATTAAGAAATGTTATGTACAGGTAGCAAATCCACACAAGATACGTAAACATTATATAATGTAAGCATGTACTAATTTAAAAAAAGTAAAAATGAAAACTCATATAACTGCTTTAAAGAATGAAAACACTTCAAAGATTGGGGGAAAAACCCCAAAGATTTGGGGACGAGCAAAACAATTCCTTAAACATTTAAAAACATCAATATCTGAAGAGCTATGACAATAAAAGTAAAATATTCCTCAAAAATGATGTTTCACACATAGTCACGGTAAAAAATAAATGTATCATTCAGAAATTTTATTTGGATTTAGATGAGATGAAATCAGCAAGAACTAAGCAAAAGGTGTTTACATACATGAAATCAGTCTGTCTGTCTGTCTCTTGGAGTTCTTTTAGTTGTCCAACATGGAGTTTGGAGTTTTCTTAAATATTTTTAAGTAAGCTCATAAGATGTATTTTCTTAAATATTTGTAAAAATATACAATGGGTATTAGGGATAAGATCACTACTGGTCAGTTGTTCATAGTCTTACCAGATATTCAGGCTCTTTGTATCCCAAACAAAGAATTGAGCAGGATCTACAGGAGTAGTAAGAAGGGCGGAGATTTACTGCAAGGAAAGTACACTCCATGGAGTAGAAGCAGGCCACTGAGAAAACTCAAGAGAGAGTTTGACTTGGAACAGCCCCATCTGTTTTAAGTTTGAGGTTAAAATACACTTGGGAGAATTGCAAGCTGAAAGCACCTAGACTTGGCCACTGCCAGTAATGAAAATACACATTTAAGAATGGAAGAATGGACAGAGCCAGACATGGCCACTGCAGTGAGGTCTGGGGTGACTTCTCGTTGGTGTTCCTAGAATTTGGCAAGTTTGTGTGTGGTGGGTAACTAACTGGGTTTTTTTCCACTCAATACAGTTGAGAGGAATATGTGAATTTGTATGGGCCTAGATAGAATCGGCATGGCTGCCAAAGCCAGAGAGAGAGACAGAGACAGAGACAGAGACAGAGAATTGCAATGCTAATAATAATAACTGTGTGGTTACCCTAAAACAGAGCACATGTTCCTTGGGCTGATGCCACAGGTCAAGGAAATGTGATGAGGGCAGGAACATATTTTTTAGGCTCGTGTCAGATGTTAAAGAGATGAGATATAGGCAGGACCATATTTCTCAGGCTTATGTCAGGATATTAAGGAAATATGGTGAGAGCAGGAAGCTCTTGTGGCCACCCGGAGTCAGAAGGTATCCTGTTGGTTGTGAGCCTAAGAGCAGATGTCTCCCATAATTCCAATTTCCTGCCTCAAGGTGAGGCCCTAAAGTAGCTCTCTACTCTCAGAACTATATAGTGTTTTATTAGACTTCCATAGAAATTATACTATCTGTAACCAGTAGCACCTGATTTTTTGAATCCCATTATAGGATCTCAGAGTTGCACTTACACTGGGAGGGGTGGAATGGAAACGATGTGTTCTCATCAGGTGTGGCGATCTGGTGTGAAAGGCTGAACTCTTTTCTTGAGTCCAAGCTAGGGAAACTGGTATGTCAGGGAGCTAGGCCCGAGGCAGCTGCTCCCAGAGCCTTCACACTGGAGTCTGGAAGTCCTCAGAGTCTTTTTTCATTGCGTTGACAAATGGCAACCACTCCATTCTATGTGTAGGAATCTCTAGCTTGACCACACTCATAGTATTCTTTCTCTCGTGGGCTTTTTCAGTCTATGTGGCCAGGCAGAGTTTCCCAAATCTTTCTACTTTGTTTCTCCTTTACTTGTAAATTCCTAAATCATTTCTTTGCTCTTGTATCTCACTGTGCACAGTTTGAAGCAGCCACGCACAGCCAGAATGCTGTGCTGCACAGATCTTTCTTCTGCCAGATAACCCAGTTCCTTGCCCGTGGGTTGTATATTCTGTAAAGTCCCTGGGGCACCGATGCAATTAGGCCCAGTGTCCTGTAACCTGGTGTCAAGGTTAGCCTTTACTGCAGTTTCCAGTGCTTCATTTTTCCCATTTGTGAGACATCATCAGAGTAACCTTTACTGTTCTCTTTCTACCAGTATTTTGATTATAGCCACTTCTGTAATCTCTGAGAAGTTCCAGGCTTTCCCCAGTCTTTTCATCAGAAGTCCTCACCAGAATTGCCCCTAATGCTGTGAATCTTTAAGAAAACCAACTCATAGCTTCACTGATATTTTTTTCAAATGTTATTCTAGTCTCTATTTTGCTTATTTCTTCTCTATTTTTATTTATTTACATTTATTTTGTTCTAGGTACCAGGGACTGAACCCATGGGAACTCTAGCACTGAGCTCAGCCTTTTTTATTTTTATTTCTGTTTTGATCTTGGAGGTACAGGGCCTTCACACTGAGCTATAGCCCCAACCCCATTTCATTATTTGGAGACAGAGTCTTGCGGAGTTGCCCAGCAAGGTATTAAAGCTAGGAAAAGAAATATGTTCTGCAGAGTGAGACTGGGTCACTGGAGAGACAGAGGACACATGGCCATAAGGTTAATGGCCTTCATCTTTTGTATTTTCCACTCCTTGGGCTATCCTCAGATCTAGGCTGTCCTATCAAAAACCTGCCTGATTTCTCATGAGAATTAAAGATAGCCTTTTCTCTTTGGTCCCAGATGTAGGGCATGGGCACATTGTGCCCCGGATCTCTGATGGACAAGTCATACCGTCTTGCTCAACCAGCTGCCCATGCCCCAATCTCTCCCCTCATTACCACATCTAAACCATAGCATCTGTCTCAGAATAGTTATCCTGTGGGCCAAATTTAGCATCTCAAAAACAGTGGAACTGAATCCTTCCTGTGATTTCGGGAAAGATGGCTGCCTTTGTGTTTATGCGGGGAAGGTGGCTGTGGGAGTTCATGAACAGAAGCAAAATTTTGCCAAAGCTTGTTTGCAAACCTAATTGCTTGCAACAGAATCGTTCATGAACTGAGGTAATACTGTAGTTATAAGTGGTCCTTTGAATGAAAAGTAACTGAAGCAAGGTCTTTTAAGTTGCAGATAAATCATGTGGGTAGAGTTAAGTTTTTGTGAACATTTAAATCCAAATTAGCATTTGATGGTTGATGGGCTTTAATGGTCAAATGATGAGTGGATTCTGATGGGCAGGGGATGGCTGAGCTTTGTGGTTTAGGGTTCAGTAGACCTTCATGGGCTATTGTAGCATCTGGCATTCAAGAAGAGAAGAGCCCCAGAGATCTCTGTGCCTGGATAAGAAGAGGCCAAACTATAGAGGCTGCCATATTATTGTGGATATGAAATACTGAAAAGCAACAGTTTTGCTGATGTTTTCCAAAGTTTTAAAACTAACAAAAAACTTAAAGAGAAGACCTATACCTGGTCACACACATAACAAATTTTTAAAAACCCATACAACACAAAAAATAAGGACCAGCTTCTCTAAAAAAAGAGCACTGTTAAAATTAAGTAGTTCAAATTTATTAATGTAAATACCAGTGGCAAACGGATTTAACTGAGTACTCTGAAATTATTTTTTTAGTGTCCACTTGGGTTTTTTTTTTAATTCATATAACTTAAACAAATTTACTCAAAATACTTTACTTAGCATCTCCATATCAACATGAAGAAGACCAAATTAATTGACCGAAATTTACTGGGTATCCAGATGCCTAAATTAATTGTAATTATAAAACTTCTACTTGTGGCTAATGGAAGTCTCCTTATTTCAACACATATTCTAGTGACAAGAAAATTCCTTCACAAACTGTGGAAAGTAATTAGCTTGACTGCTTCCAGAATCCTTAAACACACTCATTGAATAGTCTCTAGATTTTCCAGAAGATGTATTAGGACAAATGCAAATCAAGGAATTTAAGGGCTGTCACCTCCAGCTAATTACTGTGGGTGGGGGTAGAATCTTAAGCAATGCACTTGAAAACTCTGAAACAGTTTGGATTTATTATAAATTAATGACATAGGATGTTCATTAATTATTAAGCTTCATTGAAATATGCTGAATGTTCTACATGGGTTTTTATAGCCAATAGCTGTCATCAGAATGTTTTGAAATTATACCCTTGAGAATAACAGAAAGGTTTTTACCCTGCATTTCCAATTGCTTTGTAGTTTTAGGGAAAGAAATTACTGTGGGAAAGAAAAACATAACTTTTCCCTGGCCTTTCTGAGTTCTCAGTTGGGCTGGATCCCTGTAACATAAGACAAATTATAAGGGAACAGATAAATCCATTACCATGTATGCCTCATGTATACATGGGGGAGTTCCAGGAGAGACTGAATGGCTCTCAAGAGTAAATCTCTGAACTGGGCATAGTGGTGTATGCCTATAATCCTAGCAGTTGGGAGGCTGAGGCAGGTGGATCTATATAGTTCAAGACCAATCTGGGTTACATGGTCAATTCAAGGCCAACCTGGACTACATACCGAGAACCTGCAAAAATCAGAACAAGAATAAACCTCTAAAGTGGCTTAAATATCTCACTCCTGAAACAAAGATGTGGGGAAGATAACAAAGGGGATGCTTAAGAAATATGTACAGTGTAAGGGTAAGAAACTGCTCAAAGAGGAAAACTAACTGGGATGGGGAAAGAGGAAAGAAGGAAGGGAAAAGGACAAAGACATAAATTTGTGTGTATGTATACGTAAGATAGCTAAGATGACTATACTACTAATTGTGTTAGTTCTCGGAAAAGAATAGTTAATACTCATATGATTAGATCAATTCTGCATGTCTAGATATGGTAATCTAAGCAACCTTTTGCAGGTAACGATATGCAATATTACAACCATTGTTAAATTCCTATCTTGTTTTGTAAACCTATATTGTTATTGTTTTGGATTTGTTGTTTGTTTGTTAGTTTGCCTCTTTTGCTTTTCATTTTTCTTTTCTGTGTCTTTTTTTCTCTTAAAAAAAATAAATGTATATAGAAGTTAAAGTCGGTTATGTAGGCGTAGATGGTTTCTCTCTTGGTAAGAGAATCATCCTTCTCTTCCCAGTACTGGGGATTCACCCCTACAAGTAGGGGGTTCCTTCTTACAGATGTGAATTTTTTTCCTAAAAGGATAACTTTATTTTCAGAACTTCTTTATTATTTACTGTTTCCCCCAAATAATCAGTTCAAAATCATCTTTGTCTTAAAGAGACATATTTGCGGTGACATTTCTGATTTCCTGTAATCTTATTTTGGGGTAGCATGTCCTAAACCCTATTCATAGCAGCCTTCAGAACACAGGACATTGAGGCTGACTTTTATAGCTCAGTAATAGTGTTTGACTAACCTGTGCCAGTCCCCCAAAACACCCAAATAAATAAATAAATAAATAAATAAATACTATTTATCATTCTCTTCCCTGAAAATGTAGCCACTCTTCCAAGGATGTATCTCAAAGTTGCTCTTAAATTTTTTTTCCTTGCTTTTATTTTTTTGTTTCTTGATTTTGTTTTGTTTTGTTTTGTTTTTGTGCTTTTTTTTTTCTTTTTCTCTTTTTTTTTTTTTTTTGCGACAAAGTCTCACTACATAGATCAGGCTAGCCTTCAACTAGCCGTGTAGGATGAGCTGATCCTAAACTCAAAATCCTCCTGCCTTGGGAAACCTCATTGTACTTTTGCAGGGTGGCTCTGGGAGAAGTCCTTATTGCTAGAAGGGGCAATCTTGTCTTTATGAGATCATTGTTTCTGCCTGGGATAGTCTCAGTTTTGGAAAAACTCTGCTGTAAAGTGATTACAGGTCTAGAGTAATGACTGAAGACTTCTGGGCATTCATTGGTAGCTGAATTTTTTCTGTCAATTTCTGTATCAGTTGGTTTTCTTATTGCTGAAACATAATGCCCTACCCCCCACAACTTAAAGGAGAAGGGGTTTAACACATTCCCAGTGGCTTGAACCATCAGTGGTACATACATGACTGTCCCATTGACCAGTTTGTACCACTGGTGGTATAAATGGATCTAATCACTTTTATCAGTCTTTTTATTAATAAAATTAATAAAAAGCCACCTGATGGGGCAGTCATGTATGTACCACTATGGTTGAAGCTGCTGGGCAGTCAGACATTTGAACTATGGCCTGGTCTGAACATGTTAATTTAGCTTATGGATTCAGGGGATTCAGTCCATGGTTGGCTGGCTCCAAGGAAGGAACATCATGGCATAAGGGAGGGCCAGAGCAAAACTGCTTAGTTCATAGCAACCAGCAAGCACATTAAGGGATCAGTACCAGAGAGGAAGGGGCAAGGGACTAGGCCACCTTCATCATCCACACAGATACACTAAGTAGTATGTTCTGCCTATCACATGAACAGCTCCCAAGCCAACCAAGTTGATATAATCAAGCTTCACTATCACAATCTCTTATCTTAGTGTCCTTAGTCTCAAAGGGAGATGAGATAAGTCATGTAAATTTAGGGCTAATCAACCTTATTTTGCCAACTTTTTTTTTTGAGACAAGGTCTCACTTTGTAGTTCAGGCTAGCCTTGAATTTACTGTGGAGTTCAGGCTGGCCTGAAACTTGCAGTGATCCTTCCGCCTCTGCCTCCTGAGGCATGGGCTGTATGTTGTGTGTGTGTGGTTTTTTGTTTGTTTGTTTGTTTTTTGTTTTGAGATGGAGGTCTCACTTTGTCATGCAGGCTTGTCTTACCTTGAACTCACTATATATCCTAGGCTGGCTTCAAACTCAAGGTGATCTTTATGCCTCAGCCTCCTGAGGGCTGGGATTTCAGGTATGCGCCACTATGCCTGGCTGCCAACTTTTAGAGGAGACAGTCTCTAAATGATTAACATGCCTATATGCAGAGCTGAGCAAGGATCTGACCCAGAGTTTTCAGGTAAGAAAAGAGGGAGCTCTAGTGGTGCAATTGGTTACCACGCAGTACTTACACAGGTAATAAAAGAGTCGTACAAAATAATGGTCAAGCTCTATTCTACTTTTAGTTACCTCATGGACATTTGTAGGTCCAAATAAAGAGTCCGGTTTTGTTTTTTGTTTTTTGTTTTTTAAGCAAAAACAGCTCTCAAGTCCTTGACTGTCTCAGAAGAAAGCAATTCATTCCCTTAATGTGTAACAAATTAAAGGCCTAAGGATTTGTTTGTTCTGTTGTCCCTGTGGTGGTCCCTGACTCTATCAGTGAAAATTACATTGTTTCAAAAAAATAAAAATGTAAATCTATGATATGGTAAGAGCAAAATTACTATTTTAAACATTAAATAAAGAAATCTCCTGGGAAATAAATTTTGAATAGTAAATTGTTTTAGTTGTCTCATTTTTCTACTTAGCATTCTGTTGTTGTAAAGGACAAAAGACTTAAGAGAAGCTACAATGAATTTTAAGTAGCAGTACTTAGTTGGACTTCTTTTCTTGTATTCCTTCATAGAACTGTGACCTTTTCTCTCAGAGTGTTTATCCCAGTTTGAATGTACCTCTGTTAGTGCGGTCATTTGGTCCACGCCTGTGTCCCTGTAGCCTGTGTGCACCATGTGTGCAGGAACCATGCCAGCCACTCCCCAGCATTGCTACCCTCATGCCTAGCACAGTGAGCGCAGGCATTCTGTACACGGACAGGTACACCAATGGTTATGAGAAGGATGCTTGTAGCCATTCTGACATTATATGAAGCTTTTTCAAAGATGGCAATACATTTCACCTTTCACCTAAAGTATTCACCTTTCACATTTCACTTAAAGTACTTCATTTTCTTTTCTCAGCCACTGACTGACAAGAAGGATTCCTATTACTGTCTCTTCTTTTACATTCTGGATCTCATATCTGTAGAGCTTTGCTGTAGTATAGTTCTATAGAATAAAAGTCCGTTATCAGATTTCATACTCCTTAAACAGTCATAGCCTTTGAAGAGTCACAATAGCATTTAAATAATTGGGTTGCTAAAGAGACCTCATTGCAAGCTGGGTTCATATGTAGTGCTTTTCCTGCACAGATAAACCCCAGAGCATTGTTATCTAATTTCCCAGAGCTGCTTATTCCTTTTGACTGTCAAAACAGCTACTTACTTCTAACTGCTTGGGCTTGCGTGCTTTAGGGGAAGAGCCAACATCTAATATTACTGTATTTTAGCAGCACAATGTTTATATTGAAATCATTGCATAAGAAAAAATGTAAGTGATGACCTTCAGCATTAATTAATATTGGGAGAAGAATATTTTTTCAGCTTTCTTTAAGCACCAAGTACTTAGATGATTTTTTGTTTTGTTTTGTTTTTTTTCCCAAACAGTGACACTTAGGCAATCTTTGAAGCTTTAAATTTTGCCTTAATATTACAATTTAAGACATATCAAAAAGTATAAATCCTAGCTGGGCATGGTGGTGCACTCCTATAATCTCAGCACTCGGGAGGCTGAGGCAGGAGGATCTTTGCAAGTTCGAGACCAACCTGGGCTACAAAGTGAGCTCAAGGCCAGTCTGAATGGCATAGTGAGACCCTGTCTCAAAAAGACAAGGACTGGGGATTTAGCTCTGTGGCGTAAGCACCTGCCTGGCGAGTGTGAGGTCATGAGTTCTATGCCTGGTAGCAAAAAAAAACAAAACAAACAAAAAAAAAACCACTATAAATCCTGATTCAGTACAATTAAAGCATCATTTTCTTTCCTGTTTCTACTTCATTGAATAAAAAGAAGAGAAGTTCTCAGGAAAGAATCAGAAATTTTTGTTTTAGGTTTTAAAAAATATTTATGGTACTCTGCCTTCTACAAGTTTTCACAGAGACCAGTAAAGGGCAATTCAGTGATGTAAATTAGGAGCATTTGAGGAAAAAAAAGATAAACCAAAATGGAAACATAAAATAATGCAGAAAACATATGCCCTCCCAAAGGTGCATACTGTGGATGGATTACAGTCTGTCTCTAAGTTATTCAAACTGTGGTTGCAAATGAGAAACCTCGTTAGATGTCCAGCTTGCTTCACTGACAAGAGAAAAGTCAGTTACTTGGAAGAAATACAATTATTTCCAGTATTAACATTGAAAGCAATTTCTGGGTGGCATTTGAATGATGACCTCAGCAACATCCAGACAAGAGACATAGCAACATGTTTCGTGGGAATCAGTTTTGTGTTTCTATGATTAAACCTCAACAGAAGTTCTTGGTGTGCATGATACAGATCCATCAGGATAGCCTGTAATTTTATATCTAATTCTGTCTCATGGCTGGGAGTGAAAATCAAATATGCAACCTAGTAGATGACTTGTAATAAAAGAGATGTTTGTGTGTTGTTTGTGCTGGGGAAAAAACCCAGGGCCTTGAGCATACAAGGTGAGTGCTGCACCACTGAGCTACATCCTCAGCGGAAGGGAGAGATGTGTTATATTCAGAAAAGATCTTTTCATGTCACGCGAGAGTCATTTTAGGTATCTCAAAGGTCATTATACTGATTACTACTTTGAAATCATGGCAGTCATCAGACAAATCCTCAGATTTTACCAGTTGATATGTTAACAAAAGAAATACATATCTCTAGAGTATAAGCATTTTAATATCTTGTTAACTTTTAAGTATATGTTAAGTATGGTTGTATTTTTGTAATGCTGTGTTTAGTATATGCATTGAAACATATTCTGAGAAGCATCAGGTGTATATGGTATATTCTTGTAACCTCAGCGCTCAGGAGGATTGCCATGAGCTTGAGGCCAGCCTGGGCTACATAGTGAGTTGAAAACCAGCCTGAACTACATAGCAATCCCTTGTCTCAAAAAACAAAACATAGAACTATCCTGAGAAGGCATCCAGCCTGAATTTGCTAGATTGCAAAAGGAGTCCAAAACCCCAAAAATGTCAAAATTCTTTTATGGGTACCCTTAGGAGCACCCCTACCCGTTTGAGTCAAAGACAAGAATGACATCCATCAACACCTCTTAAATCATCAGTCCAAGAATCCCAGACTTGCTTTTTTTGCCGAGCAATTTAAAATGTGGAGCATGCCTTAACACCTGGGAGATGAATCCTGATATAAATACTGTAAGCCACTGGTTCTACTTCAGGGATCAGAATCCTCTAGTAAGTCTTTGAAAATTACACCTTTACACTTCATTCTTTGGGATTGCAGTTCAGCAGGTCTGAGTGGGACCTGGAGGCAAAATACCCAACATCCAAAATTAAAGGAGGAAAGTTTTATTTAGCTCACAGTTTGTAGAGGTTTCAGTTTATAATCCACTGGCTCCAAGGCAAAGTGACTTGGCAGAGGGGCAACACAGAAAAGAATCAATTCATGGCAAGTGGAAGACAGCAAAAGCAAGCAAAGAAAGGAAGACTAGACTCTTTCTGTCCCTTGTATTGTGTGCAGGTGAGTGTGGCACTCACACCTTTAATCTTAGCCAGAATTATGCCAAGCCAATCAGTGGACTGATATACTAATCACACACCCTTAATGCCAGCATCACACACTGTGGATCCAGCCACCTCTGAAAAAGCCCCATGTAAGACTGCATGAGGCTGTGGGGGACATCGAGACACAAACCATAACAACGTCACTATGTTAAGGGCCACAGGTGATTATCACTCAAGTGAGAACCACTGCTTTAAACAGAAGTGCTTTGACTGCTTGTATTATCAGAACTATTTTAAGTAATCACTTAAAAAATAGTTTTATGTTTAATTTAAAAATCCATGGCAAGCAAATGGGAAGGTTCTTTTTATAGTTTAGAACTGG
Source organism: Cuniculus paca (assembly GCA_004365215.1). Taxonomy (NCBI): domain Eukaryota; kingdom Metazoa; phylum Chordata; class Mammalia; order Rodentia; family Cuniculidae; genus Cuniculus; species Cuniculus paca. The sequence goes on along the minus strand of RJWT010020711.1, from coordinate 5,886 downwards.
TGAACCCATGGTGTCTCTCGCCTGGACAGGTAGCGGACAGTTTTTGACCATTAGTCCCTGTGGACCATTAGACTGCAGGTCTTCTGCATAAGGGGCTCACAGCTTTTCTGAGATTTGTAAAGGTATTCGTGATCCAGAAATGCAGAGGGAAGGAAAACTTGCTAACTCAACCCTCCCGGCCTGCGGAAAGCAAACTGGACCCTAACCTTTGGGTGCCATCGTCTCTGTAGTCTGATTCTTCTGGGCTGAGAGGAATGGGTGATAGCCTGAGAAGGTTTGGAAAAGCCCCTTGTCCCCAAAGAAAACAGTTCTAGCTTTTAAAGTTCTGTTTTGCCCTGTCCACCACATACTCATCATAATTCTTGAATCTTCTTACTGTACTGCAAAACTTTCAAATTTTCTCCTCCTCCTCATCCCTTCCCCTCCCACATGTACACACCTATATAGGGAATTAAACCCAGGGCCTGTGCTCAGTTACACCCCAGACCTTTTTTTTTTTTTTTAAACAGGACCTCACTAAATTGCCTGGCTTGGTTTTAAACTTGTAATCCTCCTGCCTCAGCCTCCCAGAGTGCTGTGATTACAGGTATGTGCCACAGGCCCAGGTCTGAAGTTTTTACATCCTAAAATTGAGAAGCAATATATATGTAATATACAAAATGTATGGTTACCTTCTTGCAGCAAGTAAGGGAAAAAAATCTATATTTTAACAAAAAAAAATTTAGAGCAAAAAGGTTTAACGGTCCTTCATTTATAAAAGGAAGTTGTCAGGTTTTCTAGTTGGGATGATTGAGGGCTGAGAATTTCTGCTTTTTTTTCCCCTGTGCCTCAGAGGGTAAAAACATCCTGCTTTTTTTTTTTAATGTATTTATTTATTTTGAAGGTTTTTGTTTGTTTTTTCAGACAGGGTCTCACAGTGTAATTCAGGTTCACCTGCCTCAGCCTTCCAAGGGCTGAGTTGACAGTCATGCACCTCCACACCCAGCTCCTTTGGTTTAGGGAGCCCTCTCCCTGCCAGAAATGCCCCTACCCACGAGGCCTACTCATTCTGCAGGTCCGCACACAGAGGCCCCCTTGCCTTGCACCATGCTTGTACAGAATGGTTCCCATCTCTATGACAGTACTCAGCACATTGTACTGTCATTATTGCTTGTGTGCCTGCCTCCCTCGGGAGAGTCTAACCTCAGTGCTCTGTCTCTGTGGTCCGTCTGGCAGGGCGGCTGCTCCGTGGGCAATGCTGAGTAATTACATATAGAACGGCCCAGCCTACCGCTCCCTGCTGTGGCTGTCCTTGGCTCTAGCCCCACAACAGGGATCTGGTAGGCAGCACAGCTCTCGTGCTTTGACTATCCAGCCCCTGCTCTAGACTGCTGAGGTCCTCTCCCCTCCAGGACCTCCTCAGGGTAAACTGAGTCCAAACTGAATCCAGTGTTGCAGGGCCAGCTGTGAGCCAAGATCCTCTTCAAAGCAGGAGTGAGATGCCAAGTGACCGATAGCTGGCCTCTGTTTACAAGTCAGCTCTTGACTCTTAAACTTGCAGTTTTATTACAGCCTTACAAAGGTTTCCTTTTTGCTAGATCTGTAACTGTTTCGAATGGCAGGGGTGGGTAAGAGGTTCGCTTGTTATTAGGTCCATTATTAATATAATAAAGCTTAAGTCTGAACTACAAAATCTCAATTTCTTTGTGACAACTCAGTGAATTTAGTGGGAAGCAAAATACTGTATAGGGGTTCTGAAAGGATTGCATTTCCCTTTGAAAACTAAAAAGGAAAGATGATTGGTAGACTCATTGTTACTTCTAGACAAAGGAGCAAGACTGTGCCCTGAGCTCCTCTAGGGGATTTTAAGTATTACATAATCATTTTCAGGTATTAATCGGTCAACAGTACTGTTAAATTGTCTCATTTTGACAAAATACAAATTAATGATTTAAGACTGAGCTGTGTACTGATCAGCTCCATCGCCTGAATTGGTAGAGAAAGCAATTAAAATAGTTATTTCTGTGATCAGATTATTGTTCTCTTCACTGTCTACCTTTTAATTAAGCTGGGGGGGATAGTGGGAGAAAAGAAGGAAAGAAGAGAGATGCAGTTTCCATCTTAAGTGAATTTTCTGTAATTTTACTGAAAATAACATTCTAGTCTATAGAAGCTGAGACCTACCTCCACATTTTTCATTGAAACCATGACTTCATGCATTCCTCAGGACTGTGAAATATTGCACTCAGTGTGTGCTTGTGCATGCGCAGGTGGACTCTGCCAGCTCAGGGAGGGGTGCTCTCGAGAGGCCGAGACAGGTCAGGCTGGTGCAGGGTGCCCGCCTCAGTCGTGCTCCAGGTAGTCCAGCCAGTGGATGGATGTGCTTAGCCCTCTTCTCAGGAGTAAGAGAACCTTGCACAGTTTGGAGTGAAACCAAGTTAGATTTATGCCTTCATCTGACCACTTCATCTCTGCTGTGTTTCCGTGTTGCTCATGGGCGTTGATTAATTGCCTTTCTTGTCCCTGGTCAGAGTTGTGATGTGTGTAACGCCTTCAGCACATGCCTCTTAAATTGAATGGGGCTTAATACTGGCCCTCAGCCGCAGTTCTGTTTATTCTCCCTTTAAAGCTTGGACTTTATAATAAGGAGGCTTCTTTTCTCCTGTTTTACTGTGTCGGTTAGGAGTGTTTTCAGAAATGTTTTGGTGCCATGGAGTTGTTTCCTTAGCTTTGCCTCAGGCTTCTCTGCCCTTATTGAGTTAATCTGATACTAGAGTAGATGCTGCCTAGTAGATTTTGCTGAGGAAGGGATGGATGAGCATTTAGAAGCAGCACCCACTAACTTGGATATCCCTAATTAAAATTTGAGAATGGTTTTTACAAAAAGGTTTGTAATCTAAAAAAGCAAAATACAAAGGGTTGCAATCAATATTTTGAATACTGAGTAGTAATAGAATAGTTTTCCTGACTTTTCTAATCAGCCTACTTTTTGTTAGAGTTGAGATCATAAAATGGATCAAGTTTTTTTTCCACATGAAATAAGGATTAACACACTTTTAAAGCTAGTTTACAGTAATTTCCAAACTGGTAGAAACTGAAATGTGTTGCCCACTGATGTTTATTGTAGATCCCTCCCTATACAATGACTGTGAATTCTGTCTGTAGCTCTAAAATTTTGGATGAATCATCACTCTAACATGCAATCTGAGCTGAGTGACCAGAGATTGATGTAAGTCAGAGCCATACTGGTATTTTTTAGTGGCTGTCTGTATTGATTGTTAAAAGTAGCAGTGTATTTGGTGGAACACCTCAAAGAGATGGTGTTGGCTTTACTCAGGGGAAGAATTATGCTGCACAGCGATGTGTCAGCTGGTTGAACTCTTAGGAAGAAGGTCTTTGGCTTCCGGGCAGCTCTGTCAAATGGCCCAAGGGCTTAGAGATGGTAAAAGAGAACAGAAGGTGACTTCCATGGTATTTATACCTTTGGCATAATGCTTCTCACAGCAATATCGGTCCACTTCTGTACAAATGAAATTTCAGGCATCCATGACAGAGGTCCAGCAATGCACCTGTGTACTCACAAATCTCGCCCAGGCAGTGCATGTACAGGTGAATGATGAAGAAATCGGCCTTGATGATGAAAACAATATGTAGAATACATCTGCATTTATTTTTTACTCCATGTGCAGTGAATTACACCTTCATGTCACTAATGCTGAATAGCTGAGGCTGATCTATTTTAGAGCCTATACCAACACAGCAAAAGATAGTCCAGAACTGATTATCCAGTGCAAAGACCTACAAAATCACTTTTAATGTAGTCTTATTAATTTGACCGCTCTAAAGGCCAACATCCATGCGTGAATACAAGTTTTTAATGATGAAGAGCTTCTAAAATCGATATGGTGAGTTGTAGAAAAAACAAGGTAAACTCTTGTGTGAAATATAGCTCTATCAATGAGACTGTCACTAGCCTTTCCTTGAATTTCTCCTGTTTTTTTAGAAAAGCCTTTGAGGTACAGTAAATGCTGATCCACAGTGTTTTCAGATGATTTTAAAAAGTCGTCTTTCAGCATGAAAAAAATAGAGTTTTTGTCAGGCATCAGTGCTTACTATATTTTTGCTACTTGTTACAAAGATAAGTTCAGCCTGCCCAAAAATCTTGCCTAAAGAAATAGGCTGTCCAGAAGTAAAATTGAAGACCATAAGTATGACTTTCTAAACAAGATACTTTTATAATCTAACTGGCAGCCGAATGAGGTGGAACATCAGTAATCCCCACCCTCTGAGAAGCTGAAGCAGGAGGATTGCCAAGTTCCAACCCACCCTGGACAACTTAGCAAGATCCTGTCTCAAAATAAGAAAGAGGCTAAAAGGTCTAGAGATATAGCTCAGTGCAAAGGCCCTGAGTTCAATCCTCAGTACCACAAAAACAACCCTAAATGGTTAATTACAATAACTTATTAAATTAACTTCCTTTCTCTCTCACAATCCAAGCACACTGGAGGATCACGAGCCTTAGCAAGCTAGTGATTTAGTAAGACCTTGTTTCTGAATTTAAAAGAGATGGGGATGTAGCTCAGTGTGAAGACCCTGGGTTCAAGCATCAGTCCCTCAAAAAAGAAAAAAAAAAGAAAACCATTTTCTTACTCATCCTCCCTACATCTGAGAAAAGTGGCAGGTTCGAGGGGGCATGCAAAGACTGAAAAGAGCTTGTTCACATTTCATTAGAAAGCTCAGGAGTTCTTTGGGTAGCTTCCTTTCTGATAACTCCACCTCGATTTTCAAAATAGGACTGGTTATCTAGAAACAAGGTCTTGGGTGAACAGGGCAGGAGATAGGCATTGTGGTTTCTATTTAGATGTCCCCCTAAAGCCTCATGCAGTCATAGGTGAGGCTTTTGAAAGGTGATTGGACTGTGGGTTATTACAGCTGGCTTGCTGTTAGGAGGTGGGGCATGGCGGGAAAAGGTGGGTCACTTTGGGTGTGACCTGGAAGGGTGTACCTCCTTCCCCGCTCCTCCCTTGATCTCTCTGCTTCCCCATGCTGTCAGGTGAGCTGCTGTTCACCACGCCCTTCTGCTGTGCCATCCTGCCTTACTTAAAGCCAGCTGACCTTGAAACATGAGCCATCATAAACCTCTCCTCCCTTAAATTGTGGGTGTTGGGCATTTTTTTGTTCCAGCATCAAGGGAAGTAATGAAGGCAATGGGCCCGGGGCCAGTGCGCTGCTTTGTGGGATGAAAGGGAAGCAGATCATTCCTCCCTGCTCCACGTCATCATTTTTAGTGTCCTTTTCCTCCTCCTGGGAGGAGCTCTCTGGGGTTCTTGCTTGGTCTCCCTCACCCTTCTTCAGGCTTGTACTAACTACTCTAGCTACCAACTTCCTAATGGGTTTTGTAAAGTGAGAAATGGTCACATAGAATGTGTGCTAGATTTAGATGACTGATCTGATCAGTTTAGTTCGGGCTTAGCTCTTCATGACCCCAAAGGACCTACAGTTTAAGCAGGTATGGAGTTGTGGTTGGACTCTCCTGTGTGAGTGGAGGTAGCACACCTTAAATGGATGTACTTGTTGGATAATAAGCATACAAGCAGCAGTCTGTACACCCTGTAGCCATGGTGTACGTTTGTAAAGCACACGGTCAGCTGTGGAAGGAGCTGTCCCTTCTGCAGTAGTCAGCTTTGTCCTTTTGGGAGTTGCCAGAACTTGCAGAGTGCTCTCTTGTGGTGTTTTTCAGATTGAGATCTTTTCCTTTGTTTTGTTCTTGCTTGTTACTACATTTAGACAGTCAATAGGTTGCAAAATTTGAGGTAACCTAATTGGGGATGTATTGAATGTGACAAACTAAAGAAATTAAACCACTCGAAACAACCGCATCTAGCAGAAATATGATGCTAATGAAGG
>RJWT010020710.1:0-17864 GCA_004365215.1 Cuniculus paca | reverse complement strand
AAAATTGAACTCAATTTTGCTTTACTGTATACACTCAGGACATTATTTATAGAGAACAAAATGAAAGAAAGATGAAAGAAAGAAAAATTAAAAATCTAAACAAAAGAACAAACAAGAAAAAGAACTGAAATATTGTGATTTAAAAGAAAAATAAAACCACAAACATTCTTTCAAAATAAAGTGTCCACCAGGGAAACGCTCAAGAAAAAATATCATGGTAAAATATTTTTAAGACAAGAAATGATTCCAATGCACAATATTTTTTGCTTCTGATTTGTTTTGTTTTGAGTTCAAAGGAATTACTATTTCTCATCATTTATGTTCCTGATGTTTATCCATCTGCACTTGGTCAGTAAAACCATTTCGATTTCATTTTCTTTACTGTCTATTTTTCATCCTGATTCTTCAACAGTAAGTTCCTTGATCTGAGCTTCTATTTATGAATGTTTGGACTAGAAAAGACCTTGAGATGTCACCAAGTCTATTTTTCTATTCTCAGGAAGAATTCATAACTAAGTCTCAAAAGGATGAGAAGGTATATAGACTTTACAAAACACATCTTGTGCCTGCATAATAGTGTGCTACTTTAATCTGGGCAAACATTTCCATTCACAACTTGCAATTTTTAAAAACGAAAGTAAAAATTAAAACCCCAAAAGAGGAAGGTGTTTTAAAAATGCATTTATCAGCTAAAATTGCTCAAACATAAATTCAACTGTCAGGTCTAAAATTAACATGAGGAAAGTTGTTGGCTGCCATTATAAAAGTTTTACTCCCTAGAGACGTCTGCTGATGCTCTGCTGAGTCTGTGGCACCATTTCACCTCCAACACACAGCATGTGAAAGTCAGACCACCATACCAATAAGCTACCACTAGAAACAGTAATTACACATGTGTATTTACAGTCCGTGGAGGTTTTTATTCCAAATCAAAAGTGAAAAGAGCTCTAAGTTAGAAATGTCAATATTATGGGGAAGCTACAGTGTAACTATTTAATGGGTAGTAATTTAATTCCTTAATTTCTGTCTTAAAATCATCATGGAGTACAGTTTCTTACAAAAAGAGTTCCGAAACAGAATTTCATCCAATGGCAAAAATCCTCCAAACATAAATAAACAGTTAATCATTCCAAATTTGTTTTTTAAAAATAAAGGAAGAAAAGAAAAGAAAGCAATCAGGACCAAAGTTTTTAAAATGGAGAAAAAGCTGGTTGTGGTGGCACATGCCTCTAATCCCAGAATCTGGGAGGCTGAGGCAGGAGGATTGCCACAAGTTTGAGGCCAGTCTGGGCTGCATAGTGAAAACCTGTCTCAATAAATTAAAACTAAATAAATAAATAAAATAAGATGGAGGGGAAAAAAATCACAGTGTTAAAAAATATGGGACAAAAGAGGTAGGGTACATAAATTACAGATTGGCGAAACATTTCTCAGGTACACTTTAAAATGAATTAAGTATATTTTTATGAACAATTGGCAAATTATGCAGTGGTCTATAAACACTACTATCAGATGGTCAAACATACCATACATATAACTAAATTAATTTGTATTTTTTTAATGGGGCCACTAGCCTAGAAGCTCAGGGATGTCAGAAACAGAATACATTTGTATTTCACTGGATACTTTTTTTTTTTCTGCAGTATTGGAGATTGAATTTAGGGCCTAACAGATGCTAGGCAAGTGTTCTACTACGGGGTTACACTCCCGGTCCTTTTTATTTCTTCTTACTTTGAGACAAAGACTCACTAAGCTCCCCAGGATGGCCTCAAACTTGTGCTATTTCTGCCTCAGCCTCCCAAGTCACTGGGATTAAGTATGTCACAGTGCCTGGCTAACAGAACACTTCTTGTTACTTACTAATAGATAAATGTTAGGTGATATAAGGCAGCATGTGGGATTCATAACTGAATCTTACCCTAAAATGTTAATTAATTTCAACATAACGATAGTTTACTAATACATAGCATTGCTCTACCAGAAACCTAAAATGAAAACACCAACATCATATTTATCAAATGCAAAGATATGAGGAATGATCAAGAGGCTAAAAAACACTATCACACTAAAATAATAAGCCAAAACTAACAGGGCAACTACAAGGATAAATGTAAAATTTTCAATTATGTTTAAAAAACCAACTACACAAATGCATATGACTTTAGACTTTATGAACAGTGGTACAGAATGAATTTTAAAAAGGAAGTCAAGATTCCCTTAACACTTTATTTTGTGTTGGTTAGACTGTATCTGAGATGCTGTCTTCATATCTAGAATAGGAACCCTAAAAAACTCAGGTGACTAAATTGATGAAAAGCCTGAATTTGATTTAAAATGTCATCTAAGGAAAACTTGAAATGGGTATTTATACAGAAAGAGATGTCCTAATGGGACATTAGGTGTTATCAAATATTTAAAGTCTACAATGTTAAAAGGGAATTAGTTTTATTGAATGTAGCTTCAGATGACAGAACTAGGACTTCTACAATGAATGGAACAGGTTATCTGTAAAGGGCAGATCTCTTCCTTACAACATTCAGACACTAAAAGACCATCCATCAAGGATTTCAAATATGATGTGTACTTCATGAATATACTTGATTCCAGAAGAAGCTTCTGAGGGTGAGGCAACATTTAAACATGAGAACATGTCAGGTCCCAGTTCAAGATCCTTTGGATCTTGAGTTTGAGGACAGCCTAGACTACACACCGAGTTCAAGGCCAGACTGGGGTATAAAATGAGACAAAAAAAAACAAAACAACAACAACAACAAAAACAATAATGGCAACAATCCCCTCCAAAAAAAAAGCCCAAGTTTTTGTTTTTGCTTTTGTTTTTTTTTGGTTGAGATAGGGTCTTGCTATGTAGTTCAGGCTGGTCTAGATTCGCTATGCAGCCCAAGCTGGCCTTGAACTCCCAGTGATCTTTCTGCCTCAGCCTGGAAAGTGCCAGAATTACAGGCATGCGATACCATGCTGAGCTAAAAAGCTAAAAATTAATAAGTAAATAAGTATATGGCAGAGAAACTTAAAAATTATTTTCTTAAATTAGGTGTGGTAATATACTTAGTACTCTGGGAGGCTGATACAGGAGGATATCAAATTTGAACTCAGCCTAGACAATTTGGCAAGGTTGCGCCTTGAAATATAAAAAAAATTAAATTAAATTAAAAGGGGTGGGCCTATAGCTCAGTGTGAAGGCCCTGGGTTCAATAACAGTATCATGGGCCAGGGATGTAGCACAGTGGCACAGCACCTGCCTGGCAAGGGCAAGGCCCTGAGTTCGATTCCTGATACCAAAAAAGAAAAACAAACAAACAAACAAACAAACCACACAAACAAAAAAAACCCAGTACCAGAAGAAACAAAAGTATTTTCTTTGACATGTGTTTAAAGTTGATAGAAGCCTGGAATGTGGCAGAACATGCCTATAATCCCAGCACCTGGAGGCTGAGGCAGGAAGATCACCAGGAGTTCCAGGCCAGCCTGGACTACATGGTGAGACCCTGTCTCAAAAAACTAAAAATAGCCGGGCATGGTGGCTCACGACAGTAATCCCAGCACTCAGGAGGCTGAGACAGGAGGATCGTTGTGAGTTCGAGACCAGCCTGGGCTACAAAGAGAGCTCAAGGCCAGCCTGAATGGTATAGTGAGACCCTGTCTCAAAATGACAAGGACCGGGGATCTAGTTCAGTGGCCTAAGCGCCTGCCTGGCAAGTGCGAGGTCATGAGTTCAATCCCCGGTGCCACAAAAAAAAAAAAAAAAAAAACCTAAAACTAAAATAGAAGACTTTTTCATGAACTTCAAGGTCAGAACCTTTTTCAGAGAAACCAACAAAAGAAACTAACACTCCTTTTTTAATGAATGCCGTTTTTTTAATTGTTTTTTTTCAAAGACATATCTGCCCTTAACTTTAGTACCTTTATCAAGGAACAGAGGACAATTAATTATATTCCAGTCTGTGAACTAGTCCCAAGAAGAGAGCTGTCTTTCCTATGCACTCACATGGCAGTGCTACTGACTCCACCTAAAACTTCCTTGCAAGAAGGTTCCTCCTTATCAGACATGGATAGGAGGCTGTGGTAACAGAGTATCTCCCACTGCAGCTTAGGACAGTTTAGTCTTGACATGCATAAAACAATAACTTCAGAGCAGCTGTGTTTAGGCAGAGCCAGGGAATTTACTCCAGGCAAAGTAGTAACTTAAGAGTTGGTTGAAATAATAATTTTCATTTTGGGTTACAAGTGTGGAAAGGAAAGAGAACAAGATACAGTAAATGGCAGCTATTAACATTTTAAAGACACAGTAAACAAAGGTGTTTAAAAATCACAACACTCAGGGCTGGAGATATAGCTCAGCTACACAAGCACCTGCCTGGCAAGATCCAGGTCGTGAGTTTGATCCTCCATACAAAAAAAGAAAGAAAGAAAGAAAAAGAAAGAGAGAAAGAAAGAAAGGTAGATTACAACACTGAACCACCAGTGTAAACTTTGATCCATAAGTTGAGAGATGTGCAGTGTTATTTTCTAGCTCTCTCCTGGGTGGTAACACTAGTGAGAAAAAAAAAAAAATCTCACACTTAATATCCCTAAATTAAAGCCCTCACAAATTCTAGAGTGGAAGACCAAAACAACAAAGAATTGTGTCCTCTCATTGGATTTTTTTTTTTCTTTTTGCTGGCAGGCAAACTGAAAATGTTTTGAATGTTCTATAGTAATGTTCTTAATGTGAAATACTGGAACTCAACTCAGTAGTTAAAGCTAAAGGGTCAGTAATTAATTGGTCTCAATGTGCTAGAGGGGCAATCTCATGTCCAAGAGTAAAGCTTGAACTGGTTGCTGAAAACCAAAGGTTAATACAAAATTACAGTCTGGTTTGCCTTCATATATTAGCTTTACTGGTATTTCAGACATTATTTCAATTCTCAAAAGCAAAAGAAGAGAAAGAATGTTAAAAAAAAGTCTATGCGACAGCAAACAAGTTATTAATTGGCTCTATAATTCATTATTATATGATACATAACTATTAAACAAACGCCAAAGGCCTGTCTCTTTTCTATATAGAATTAAGAGCAAACTGGTAAGACTACTTAGCATAGCTGCCAAACTTTTCTTTAGCTTTTCTTACAGACATACTACATTTCGCAATAGCCTCCACTTACCTTACATCTCCATGTTTAAATACAAATTGTGTTTGATTTCCCCAACCTTTGTCCTAAGATATTAAGATGTATCTTTAGAGTCTGGATACAAGTGAAAAAAAAAAAAACTGAAAAAATTTTCGCTTTCCTGAAGTATGTGTACGTTTTATTTACACTATTTAAAATATATATAAGCTAATTAAAACTAACTGTAACCACCCACTTAATAACTCTTCTAAAATGAGTAAAGCTACATTTAAATGAACAAACTTCATTTTAGTATATTTGTACTTACGTCTATACAAGCTACACAAATTACATTACTGCAAAATTTTAAACATAGGCATCAACTGAGCTTGCTGACGAAAATCTGCACACCTCCACAAACCTACACTTAATGTGACAGGACCCCAAGAGATGCTAAAACACCCTCTGTTAAGTAGAAAACAAACTTTTAAAGTTGGGTAAGTAGCAACGAGGGAATCTGGGCTGGAGGTTCCCTGGGTAGTAAATACCCCAGTGAGAGAAAATAACAAGCAATTCAGAGCAACATGTAAGTCCCTTTAGGCCTCCAACCTGGACTGTGTAAGTCCCAAGCCCACGTCTCTGTGTTTTGGAAGAGATGAAATTTGGGAAGGGGCATGGAAGGAGAGAAAAAAATAAGAGAAATGATGAGTGTTCTAGTCCTCTCCTTCTAGACCCCATCCCAGCATTTTTCTAAATTGGCCATCAGACTGAGTGTCATAACTACCAGAAGTCCTAAGTCAACAGCACAACCTCCCTCCCATACCTAGGCTAAAGATCCATGCATATCAGCTGTCTCCCTTCCAAACACCTCCCTCACTTCATTCACACCAGTTCCCACACCATTCCTAAAGCCCAGCATTTTGTCGACTCAACCCATCCACACCGCCCTTCTAAACTCATGCGCTTAATTCTCTTCAAATCCAAATTTACTCTACTATCATGTCTCTGATACTAGTATTCAATCGAAATGTCACGACGCTCATTTCTAATGATCTAGTCCTACCTAACTTTCCAGCCAAACCCAGAAAGTATGCTTTCACCAGATCAAGATGTCCTTGTTCTCACCTACTCATTCCTACCTCCTGCCAGTTACCAGTGCCTTTTCCCATGCCAAACCCCTAACCCTACTCTTTGGAAAGTCCTGAGTTTGGTGGTAGTGGTTTAGTGGTCTTCCTCTTTTTCTCAACCCAACACATTCCATGATACTTCCACTAGGCTCCACTAAACTATCCTTCTCTCAGGATTCAATTTCTCAGTCCTTGCCACGCCCTGTGCCCCCCGGGGCTACTTACCCCAAGTTCTCCCCACACTTCAGGCCTCTGGCCCCGCCTTCCCCCCCAAAGGAAGGAGGAGGGAGGAGGGAGAGAAGAGGGGCGGCACGCCACAAGATAAAAGTGATCGCTCATTAGCGCTCATTGCCGTCAATCGTGGCTTCCTTTTCTCTTATTGGTCATTTTAGTCTATGCTCCACCCTCTTCCTCAGACTGGGCCCGGCCACCGCCTCAGCGCCCCCGTCCAACACACTGGGAGGGGAGACCCCGGCCCCCGACGGTGGGACTGGCCAGAGTTGAAGGGGAAACTATTGTCAGGTCACGGACTAGCTAATGTTAACAGGACTTACCCGCTGGTAGCTCCGTCGCCTCCGGACCGCCCGCGCTCGGCCCCACAATCTGTCTCCAGCTCCTCCTTTCCCCCCTCAGCGGAGCAGATACTTTCCTCCAGTCCGGCCAGGCTCGCTCATCTCTCGCGAGAAATAGGGTGGGGGGGCGAGATTTGTAGGGGCTGAGTTGGAAAGGGACTGAGGGGGTGGGGCTTACTGTGGGCAGGGCTCGGGTGGAAGGCCCGGCCTATACACATAGGCCACACGTGTTGGACTGTAGAATAGGGGTGGGGTGGGGAGGTGAGGAAAGCGGATCTTTATTGGTGCATGTACAGGAGATCCGAAAGGTGAAGCAGATACTCTAGAGCAGTGATGGTGAACCTTTTAGAGGTAAAAAACAGCCGACTGTGCCTCGCATGCCATAGGTTAGCCAGCACTGCTCTAGGGAATGACATCTCACCGAGCAGTTTAAAAACTACATAAGATTATACTTCAGTAAAGCTGTTGGCAGGGAGGTTAGCAAACCAAGTTAAGGGAATTCAGGATTCCAAACATGTGAGTAGTTGCATTTGCGTCTATACTTACAGTGCAATGCGTTAAATTCTGCTCTGTGTAAGACTGTATGGGAAGGTGTGAGGAAATGAGGGCGGGGGTGGTAGGAGCCAGCCTCAGGAACTAGCTGCGCGGTTTGTTTGTATGTATGTTTGTTTGCTCTTTTTGCTTTACTGGGATGAAAGCTAGGGATGCTTTGCCACTGAGCTACAATACATCCCCAGCACTTTATTAATAATAAGTACTGTTATCATCATTATTTTGAGAGGGGGTATCGCTAAATTGTTCTGGCTGCCCTCAAACATTCTCCTGCCTCAGCTTCCCCAGTAGCTGGAATTGCAGGCACATGACACTGTGCCCTTCAGGAACTGGCTTTTTTTTTTCTTTTTTTTCTAATGTGCAGGTTGTTTCCACTACCATGAAAAGTCAGCACTTCCGTGGCTTGCAGGGCATAACGTCAATTTTATCATAAAGGCACATTATTGTGGGTGTATAGTACCCATGTTTACTCTTTAGAATATTTCTACTCATGAATTATTAATTTTAATTTTATGAGTTTTAGTATATTAATGAGTAATAGGAAAATATTGCAAAAATAAAATTTTGCATTTTTGATAGTTTATAAAAAAATCAAAATTTTCAACAATTTCAATTCATACTGTTTTTTGGTGTACAAAGTCTAAAAAATAACAAATAAATTCCTATGTGGACTACAATAAAAATACCAATAGAACTCTACAAAAAAAATCTTTACTTCAGTTATCATATGTAAAGCAGTCTTCACACATGACAACAGCATGTTCCATACACAAGTATTGCTCACACTGACGGTACATGTGCTTTGCTTTCATGGCTTTTTCCTAGGATATACCTGACATCTTGGTGGTCTTGTTTTGTCAGGAGGTTCTTATACAGTAAGTAGTTAACAGGAATATAAACTATCAATAAAATAAACTATTAAATTCATATGTATTGTGCATTTAGAATAAACATCAACATTTTCACATCAGCTATGTACTTGCTTATAAAACCTAGAAGATAACATCAGAAATAAATTCCTGTATGAATTACAATAAAAATACTAATAGAACAAAAATGTTTGCTTCAATTGTCGCACCTAAAATTGTCTTCACACATGACAACTGCATGCTCCACTCACAGGTTTTCTTTACACTGACAGCACATTTGCTTAGCTTTCCCTTCCTATGTGGCAGGCATTCTTGTCACCTCTCGTCTTCTTGTCCTTTCAGGAGCTTCCTATAATGTTGTACAATGTGCACTTAGCAAGAAAATATATCAATAAAATATCAAGTATGTAATATGTAATGAATGCTTAGAGTAGACATCAACATTTTCACATCAGCTGTTTCCTTGCTTATAAAACCTAAAAGGCAATATCAAAAATAAAAGCCAATATGAACTACAGTGTAAATACAAACACAAAAAGAAGAAAAAAAAATATGAACACAAGTCCAACACAGAAATAATCTTTGCTTCTACTGTCACACCCAAGGCAGTCTTCACACATGAAAACTGCATGTCCCATGCATAAGTATCACTTACACTGATAGGACATATGGTTTGTTTTCCTGTCCTTTTCTGTAGGACACAGTTGACATCTTTTTGGTTTTCTCTTGTCATACGAGCTCTTTGTGATGCTGCTCCTGCCTGTTCACCTATCAGCTCACCACTGTGCTCCACAATTTTTTTGTGTAGTTCTCAGGGCAGAAACATTTTGTTTTTTCCTTTGCTGTAAATGATGTCTTATGAGTTCCAGTCCCAGTCCGCTAAGAAAATTTCTCCATGGTATTTTGCACTTGTTACTTTCTTTGCAAACTATCTATTTACACCATACATGTTTAGGCTGGAGTAAAACACAACCATTGGCCAACACTTCTTTTGAGTGACATCATAATTGCTGCAAAACTCATCAACATCTCTGCCTTCAGTTTTGTTGTAGAAAGTTACCATCTCAGACTTGTTTTGTTGAGCCTTCTCTATCAATATTTCCATCATGGTGCAAATGTTGACATTAGCATTACCAGTTTGTTTTTCTTTGCCATATAGGAGGCCAATGTTGTATCTTTCTGAAATTCAAAGATTGTACTATACAATTCTCTGGTTTGAAATTACAACATAACATTTGGAATTTCTGATTTGTTCCTGTGTACAGTTCCTGTGCTGGTCAATTTGTGCTCTGTTAGCAAATGTAACATCAGTTGGAGAGCAGTAAACCAATTGTGGAATATCATATTCAGATTAGTTTGGGAGACGGGAACGAGTCTGTTCACAAGGTCACTTGGTTTATTGCTATACAAATAAGGACCTGGTGGTTGAGTTCTAGGATAAATTATTAACTTGAAAGCATAATAAGTCTTCAAATCTACAAGGGCATAAATTTTTGTGCCATATTTTTAAGGTTTTTGGGGAATGTACTGCCTGAATCTAGAGTGACCATGATGCTGCAAGGTGTTCATGGATAGATAGTCATGTATTCAGATGGTGTGTAAATTGCTTGATATTTACTCACAAATCTCTCAAACCATGAGAGGATAGCAGCCAAATTATTAGTCCTTCTTCTTTCTTGGTGGGTGGTTTTGTCATCAAGTCTCAGGCAATTTTGAAGGAAACCAAATCTCTTCAGTGTCATTATTATTCTATAAAGCTCTAGCCCACGCCCATTGCTCTTCCATAAGTGTTTTACATTCTGAGATTACCAATGAAAAAGCCTATTAAGTACAGCAGACCTATGAATGCTTTCAGTTCAGCTATTGGCGTGTCATAATGAATACATTTTTGAGTATGGCTATTTGTGCGTACAGGACATTTTAGTTGCATTTCAATATTCGTGTATTTCACATCTTATAGCATTTCCCCTGTTACAAACAACTTCCTGTGTTGAATGACATTCCATCCAGTAAGTTTCATCCCTGCCAAGATCCTCACTATATTTTTGGACCTGGTTCTAACATTGGATCCTTCCATTTGGTTGTGCGACGAGGAGGTATGCATTCGCTGGGTCTATGTTGTTTGATTCTTGCTCCGTTTCACTGCCACAGGAACTTTGGCTCACATGGCCAATGTCAAAATCATTATCATCATCCATGCATGAATAATCTGATGATTCACCTGCTTGTTTTGGGTTTTTTTGAGACAGGGTCTTGCTATGTAGTCCAAGGTCGCCTTGGACTATCTCGATGATCCTCTTGCCTCGTCCTCCTGAGTGTTGTGATTGCAGGTGTGTGCCACCATGCCCCACTGGATGAGTCACTTTTGACTGCTTCTAAAATTTGCACATCTAGTTTTTCATGTGCCATTGCACTGAATTGGGCTACTTCTACCAGAAAAATCAAAAGGAAACTTTTTTAAAAAACAAATCCTAAATGCACAGAAATTCAGCAATGAGCATTGCATGGGTAAAACTCACCTGTTGCTGCTTTGGGTTTTTTGGTTTGTTTGTTTTTGAATCAGGGTCTTATTATCCAGGCTGGCCTTGAGCTTACTTTGTAGCTCAGGCTGGTCTCAAACTTGCAACATCCTCCTGCCTCAGCCTCCCAAATGCTGAGATTACAGGCATGCAACCACCACACCTGGCTGTTGCTGATTTGGATCTCCTGTACACACCTTGCTCTTTGTTGGCCAAGTGGGTGAACGCACAAATGGGGTTTTGCTTTCCCCAGGTGCAGCTACTGTGAGTCACACCCACATTCCATTTATGGTAAAATATATGTTTGCAGAACAGAAGAGTGGTATGGGTATATTTTACCCCCATGATGCTTAGGTAAACATACACAAAACCTGTTAGACCGCATTATGTGGATAAAAACCCCAGCTTAACACTTTTGAATACACACACACATCTTGCTGTTCCTCCTACCAAGTGGGTAAATGTGAAAATTGCTTCCTGTATCCCCTAAATGCAGCTACTGAGCCATAGAGCTGGCTACTATTATGCTAAAATACAAATTTACAGTAGAAAAGTATGAGACGGACTGTTGTAACCCAATGTTATGTCCCACGGGATAATTAATGGCAAATAATTTAACATACCCTTAGCCCTAGAACTAGAGTGAATATATTGGAAAAAAGCAGTCCCACCAACCCAGCATTCCCCATGCTGCTAGTTTAGAAACTATGCCCTGGGTTGTGATGCTTCTCTTGTGAAGGCAAACAGAAACACTGAAACAACACCCAGGATTTAGAGGCAGATTTGTTTATGTCAATGGGCACGGATCAGGGTCATTCCCAAAATATCAGGCCCTGAACTCTGGTGGTCTAGGGCTTATATGGGATAAGCAAGCAGGAAGTACAGAAGCAGAATGCCTTGTCAGTTGAGGATTGGTTCTTACAATATGCATCATACTGTCCAGCTATGCATCATAGTGACCATTTGTTTCTAAGAAACAAAAGTAACAGGAAAGGTAACCAGAACTATTACCAGGGCAACTAACAAACAAGTAAACTGGCTGGTTGGGAAGCATCTTCTGTTACATTTCCACCCCCTTTTAGTTTCCCTGGCAAATTTTTTTTTTTTTGTCTTTTTGAGACAGGGTCTCACTATGCAGGTCAGGCTGGCCTTGAGCTCACTTTGTATCCCAGGCTGGTCTCGAACTTGCAACAATCCTCCTGCCTCAGCCTCCTCAGTGCTAAGAATACAAGTGTGCGCCACCACTCCCAGCTTGGAGGGTTTTCTTGTTTTGTTTTTTTGACACAGTGTCTTGTTTTATAGTTCAGGCTGGCCTTATTCACACTATGTAGTCCAGGCTGGCCTTGAACTCTTGCCAGTCCTCCTGCCTCGGCCTCCTGAGTGGTAGGATTATAGGCATGTACCATCATGCCTGGCTCCTTATTTTTATTCTTGAGACAGAATTTTGTTAAACTGCCCAGGTTGGCCTTGAATTTACAATCCTCTTAGCTGGGATTACCATTCCCAGCCTATTTTTAAATTTGAGTGTTCCCCATTGTATTCCTTAATGAAGGCTCCACTAATTTACATTCCTGACAGTAATAATTTCCTTTTCTTCACATCCTCATGGACACCTGTTATCTTTTGTCCTTTTGATAATAGCCATTCTAACTAGAATCTCATCGAAGTTTTGATTTGTATTTCCCTGATGACTAGTGATGTTGAACTTTCTTTTATTCTTTATTTTTTTGAGACAGGGTCTCACTATGTAGCCCAGATTGGCCTCAAATTCAAACTCTTTGTCATTTCTCCTGGCTCAGCCCACCAAGTGCTGGGATTACAGGCGAGCACCATCATAACTGGCTTTTTTTCTCATGTACCTATTGGCCTTTTGTATGTCTTCTCTTGAGAACTGTCTATTTAGGTCCATTACCCATTTTAAAATCAAGTCATTTGGTTTATTTTGCTTTCAAATTATTTGAATTCCTTACATATATTCTGGATATTACTCCTTGACAGTTGTATAGTTTACTTTGCTGTGCAGAAACTTTAGTTTCATGTAATTCTGTTTGTCTATTTTTGCCTATGTTTCCTGTGTTTTCAGGGTCTTACCTAAAAATTCCCACCCATTCAGTGTCCTAAGGCAGTGATGGTGGACCTTTTAAAGCTTTTAGTAATAGAAATAGCCCTCTGTAGCACATGTGCCATAGGTTTGCCACCACTGTCCTAAGGCATTTCACCTGTTTTCTTCTAGGGATTTCATAGTTTCATGTCTTACATTAAGTCTTTAATCCATTTTTAGTTGATTTTTTTTTTTTTTGTGGCACCAGGGATGGAA
The DNA here is from genome assembly GCA_004365215.1 of Cuniculus paca. NCBI lineage: Eukaryota > Metazoa > Chordata > Mammalia > Rodentia > Cuniculidae > Cuniculus > Cuniculus paca. Next base: position 4,800 of record RJWT010020710.1, on the reverse strand, counting down.
CTCACAACCTCATGCTTGCCAGGCAGGCGCTTAGGCCGCTGAGCTAAATCCCCAGCCCTTGTCTTTTTGAGACAGGGTCTCGCTATGCTGTTCAGGCTGGCCTCGAGCTCACTTTGTAGCCCAGGCTGGTCTTGAACTCACAAAAATTCTCCTGTCTCAGTCCAGAGTGCTGGGATTACAGGCATGCGCCACCAGGCCTGGCTGAGTTGATTTTTTTATAAGGTGAGAAATAGTGATCTAGCTTTATTCTTCTGCATGTGAATATTCAATTTTCCCACTACATGTATTGAAGAGACTCTTCTTTGTCCAAAGTACATGCTTAGCACCTTTGTTGAAAATCAGTCAGCTGTAGATGAATAGGTTTACTTCTAGGTTCTCTATTCTGTTCTACTGGTCTTTGTATCTGTGCCAATGCCATGCTATGTTGATGACTGTATAGTATGTTTTGATTCAAGTAGCACAATGCCTCATGTTTTTTTCTTTTTGCTCAAGATTACCTTAGCTAGTGAGTGTTTTTTACGGTTCCATATAAAAGGAGTTATTTATATATTCTGAATAATAGACACATCAGATATATGACTTACAAATATTTTCTCCCATTTTATAGGGTTTTTTTTCATTTTGTATAGTATTAGGTTTTATTTATTTGGGTTTTCTGTGCGTGCGTGTGTGTGTGTGTGTGTGTGTGTGTGTGTGTGTGTGTGTGTCTGTGTGTGGAGTCCACTATGTATTTCAAGCTGGCCTTTCACTGTTAGCCCAGGTTGGGCTCAAACTTGCAATAGTCTTTCTGCCTCAGCCTCCTGAGTGCTGGGATTACAGCCATGTGCTGTAACACTCAGAAGTGTTATGCTTTAGATCTAAAATGTCCTTCAAAAGTCTCACATTTGGAGGTAGGCCTTGGTTAAAAGTGGCAGGTCACTGAAAGCATGACTTAGAAGGGTGTATTGTCATCCCTAGCTTCTCCCTTCTTGTTCTGCTTCCTAGCCTGCAATGAATAGCTTTCTCCCTCCATCCCATCCTGGCATGCTATTTCTGTGTTGGAGCCAATTGACCATGGACTGAACTCACAAAATTGTGAACCAAAAATAAACCTGTCTCTCTAAATTACAAGTGTCAGGTATTTTGCCCCAGCAACTGGAAAGTGACTAATACAGATAATATTGAACTACACTGATACCTTGGTTGTCAAATGACTCCAACCTCAAACTTTCCACTACTTGAACAGCAAAGTTTGAAAAAAAAAATCTGCTTGGTGTTTATAATTTTGGTTGATAGTTGAATAGAAAATTCAAATTAAAAAAAACCTGTATAGACCAAGAGTAAGTCACTTGTCATGTCTTGCTGTGGACACAGAAGGGTGACATTTCAGTATAACAGACAACATATTGTGCTTATGTTAGTGCATTAAAACATTCATAACTGTGTTTCTTTTTTTTTACACTGTATTTGCATAAAATCTTGTATCCATAACTCCAAAGTTAGTGATACCTCCAATAAAACTAAGAGGAAAACTGTGAGACCATGATAGAGTTTAAGAAAGAAATCACTGTGAAATTTGTTAAAGTCCTGGAAAAATGAATTTATAAGTGTAATTTTTGGGCCTTAGAACTATCTTGGTTATTTTTCTCTCATTGCTGGGACAAAACACCTGACACCCAAAATGAAGGAAGGAAAGGTTTATTTAGCTCACTGTTTGTGGAGGTTTCAGTCCATAATCAGCTGGCTCCAAGGCAGGGTAGCATGGCACAGGGGCAACACTTCAAGGCAGCAGCCAGAGCAAAAGGGGGAAAACAAGCCTCTTCTCCCTTATATTGTACACAGGCCACCACCACCCCACTCCCACCCCCTTTTCAGGGTGGGTTTAGCACTCACAAAGTCTCCTTTCTCTCCTTTGCACAGGATGAGGATATTACAAACTAGGGACCCTGGCCGGGTGCTGAATCACTTAAAGTTCTGACCTCAAATTGACACAACAAACAATATCCTAGTATGGTAACTGTTTGTTCTCTACACCCCAGGATGTAGAACTGCTGAATTACTTAGTTAAGCTTCTAGACTTCTGAAGTTGACACAATGTATAAACCATTGACTCCAAAGTTAGTGATACCTGCAATAAAACTAAGAGAAAAACTGAGAACCCTTATAGAGTTAAAGAAAAAAATCATTGTGAAATTTGTTAAAGTCCTGGAAAAATGAATTTGTAAGTGTAATATTTGGGCCTTAGAACCAAATTATTTGCTTTTCCATTACTTTTTTTTTGTTGTTATGGGAGCTTGAACTCATGACCTCACACTTACCAGGCAAGCACTTGAGCCACTGAGCTAAATCCCTAGCCTGCTATTACTTTTTATGGGAAAAATATGTTTAGTTCTCAAACATTTTGATGTTCAAAAGTGAATTTGATATGAATTGAGTTCGACAGCCAAGGTATCACTGTATTATTAATTTTGACAAAGCCCAGTTTATCTTTGCTTATAAGAAATCATTGCCTAGGACTGGGGATATAGCTCAGTGGCACAGTGCCTGCCTGGCAAGGACAAGGTCCTGAGTTTGATTCCTAGTACCAAAAAAACAAAAACAAAACAGTAATAATTGCCTAATTCAAGGTAATAAAGATTTGCACCTGCTTTCTTCTGTTTTATAGTTTTGTCTCCTAAATTTGTCTTAGATTCATTTTGAGATAATTTTGCATCTGATAATGATCCATTACATTCTTTTCTTATTTTTATTTTTTACTTACGGTTTTTTTGGTTTGTTTTGTTTTTTGAGGTACTAGGAATTTAACCCAGGGCCTTTGCACTGAAGTATATCCTAGGCCTTTTTTTTTTTTTAAGACAAGGTCTCACTAAGTCATTATAGTACCCAGCCCGGACTCAACTGTGGGATCTTCCTGCCTCAGCTTTCCTGAGTGCCAGGATTACAGACAGGTGCCACCATCAATTACATTATTTTGTAGGTATGATACTCAATTGTCCCAATATCATTTTTTGGGAAAATTATTCTACCTGGGTGTGATGGTGCATACCTGTACATTCCCAGTATTGCAAAAACAAAACAAACCCGTATTCTTTCCTCATTCAATTCTCTTGGCACCCTTGTCAAAAATTAGTTGATCTTATTTACAGGTTTTCTCATGTGCAGGTTAACATGGCACTGGACAGCGCCTCCTTGCATTCTTCTCGCAAACCCGAAAGTCTAACCTCCTGCTTTTCCCGCATGCGCCAGTGCTCCTCCAGTCAGCTGTCAATACGTCATTCTGCCCGCCCCTTAACTCCGCTCCTGTCAAATTCCAAATAAAGCTGGGGGGTTTTCCTTGAAGCTTCCAGAGGGTGTTTGCTTTTCTTCGGCAGCCCTCCCGTGCCCTCAATAAAGGCCTTTTTCTTTCTGTTTTTTCTCTTTCTCTCTTGTGACATGAAAGACCAAACAAATATATGAGTTTATTTCTAGACTGTCAATTCTGCTCCATTGTACTTGTATGTCTATCCTTATGCCAATATCAAAGGATTTAACTTTTATTTTGTAATAAATCTTGAAATTGGGAAGTATGAGTTCTCCAGCTTTGTTCTCCTTTTTCAAGATTGCTTTGGATTTACAGGGTCCCTTATATTTCCATATGAATTTTAGGGTCATCTAATTAATTTCTGCAAAAAAGACCAGCTAGGATTTTGATAGGAATTACAGTTAATCTGTAGATCAATTTGGGGAGTATTGTCATTTTACCAGTATTGAGTCTTCTAATCCATCAACATGGAATGAATGTCTTTAGATCTTCTTAATGTCTTTCAGTTGTGTTTTGTACTTCTTTTGTTAACTTTTCTTTTTGAGAGGGTCTCACTGGCCTTGAGCTCATATGTAGCCCAGGTTGGCCTCAAACTCAAGCAATCCTGCCTCAGTCTCTTTTGTTAAACATATTCATAGATTTTTTTTTCTTTTTATGCTATCATACATGGAATTGTTTTCTTAATTTCACTTTGTTTATTGCTAGTGTATAAAAATAAAACTAATTTTTATGTATTGATAATGTACACTGCAAGCTTGCTACACTTGTTAAAGGGCTCTAATAGATTGTTTTGTAATCTTGAGGATGTTCTATATTTAAAATTAAATCACTGGGTATGGTGGCACATGCCTGTAACCCCAGAACTCAGGAAGCTGAGGCAGGAGAATTGCCATGAGTTTGAAGCCAGCCTAGACTACATAGTGAGTTCAAGGTCAGCCGAAACTGCATAGCAAGACCCTGTCTCAAGAGGAAAAAAATTAAATTAAATTAAATCATCTTCAAACAGAGTTAGTTTTACATCTTCCTTTTTGACCTAGATGCTTTCGATTTCTTTTTCTTGCCTAATTGTCATTGTTAGAACCTCCAGTAAAATGTTGAAGAGAAGTAGCAAGAGTGGCTATCCTTTTCTTGTTTCTGATCTTAATGGAAAACTCTTTTAGTCTTTCATCATTGTGCCATTAGCTGTAGATTTTTTGTAGATGCACTATCACACTGAAGGGGTTTCCTTCTATTCCTAGATAGTTGCATATATTTATCGTGAAAGAATGTTTGATTTTACCAAATGTTTGGTTTATTCAGATGATTGTGTATTCTTGTCATATAAATAAAAAGATGCGTTACATTGATTTTCATATATTACACTGACCTTGCATTCCTGGAATAAATCCCATTTAGTCATGCTGTGCAACGTTTTTATATATGCTGGTCTTGGGTTGCTAGTATTTGGCTGGAGATTTTTTTAAATCTGTATTTATAAGAACTGTTGGTCTGGGGCTGGGGATCTAGCTTGGTGGCCTAAG
>RJWT010020709.1:0-17870 GCA_004365215.1 Cuniculus paca | reverse complement strand
GAGGACAAGAAGGAAGGAAGTGGGTCCCCTGGTCCCAGGGAGAATCTAAAATATGAATTGAAGCCCACAGAGAGAATAAAAAGAAGAATTTAAATGAAGAAGAAGGTGGTAGCTGGCAGCACCTTAGCCTGGAGCTGGACTCACCCTGCGAGAAAAGCTGTTGAGCCTGAGGATGCACAGTCACAATCGTGGTCACATAGTGGTTGACCCCAGAGGTCTCTGCAGAGAAGACAGTGGCAGACACAGAGATCTGCATGAGCTGGTGGTGAGTGCAGGGGACTCAATCCTCCCACGGGAGACAGAGATTAGCCAGGAGACCTTTTGCAGTCAGGCAGGATAAGCCCAGGTCCAGAACTGCTGCTGGCTTCTTCCAGCAGCTCCAGGTTGTGGGCAGATCTATGGAAGTTGCTTGGACTGAGTTCTGCTCCTGTGCACATCCCAGACAACATTGAGTAGGTTCCTAACCAGCTTAGATCCACAAGCCCTGGCCACTTCCACTCATGTGCAAACTCCAAGGGCCCTTATAGGTTGGCACCCAGTTCAGTGGAGAAACACAGAAGCCCACCATCAGGTACCCATAGCCCACACTGGCCAGAAAAACAAAACAGTCTCACTTCAGAGAAATTGTGGCCAATGCTGGAAGTGCCTCGGACAACACTACCCACGTATATGGAAGAAATTAGGAATATGTCAAGATGAAAAAGAAAAAGGCAATCTCTGTCATCCACCCCAAGCAGCACAAGTCCAGGAGAGGTAAACACAGAAGAGATTGGAAGTCACACACCTGAAATGTCTGAAATGATGTCAACTGAAGTGAAGAAACAACTTCATGAAGTTATAAGAGAAATTAGAACAGTAATTCTATCCCATGTAAAAGAAGAAAAGAAAAATATAATAAAAGAATTACTAAGCATCTCTAAAGAAGATGCAGGTAAAAAAATAGAGGAGCACAGGAAAATGAGGGAAACCATGAATGAACAATGTAAGAGAGATTTAGAATGCATGAAACAGATTCAAAGAGATATTAAGGAAATTAAAAATTCCATGGAAAGCTAGCAAAACCACTTGAAAGAAACTGAATATAGACCTTCAAACCTTGAAGACAGGTTTGCAGCTTGTGATCATGAAAGAAAAGATCTCTTAAAATTAACAAGGAACCAGGAAGTAACAATTCAATGGCTGCAAGACAATTCAAAAAAACATGACTTAAGAATTAAAAATGTGAGTGAAAAAACAGGGGTCAAGACAAATGACATCAGGACCTTATTGACAGAAATAATCTTTGAGAACTTCCCAAGCATAGAAAAAGGAAGTGACATTCAAATAAGTGAGGCATATAGAACTCCAGCTAGCTATAACCAAAACAAATCTACACCCAGACATTTAGTAATCAAGGTCCCAGAAATTCAACTCAAGAACAGAATATTAAAAGCTGTTAGAGAAAAGAAACAGATCACCTATAAAGGAAAACCCATTGGAATCACAGCAGACTTCTCAACACAAACCATCAAGTCAAGAAGAGGCTGGGGAGAAGTAATGCAAGTCCTGAAAGAAAACAACTTCCAACCCAGACTGATGTACCCTGCAAAACTTTCCCTCAAAATTAATGGAGAAACAAGCTACTTCCATGACAAAGAACAACTCGATGAATTCATGACCACCAAACCAACCCTACAAAGAATGTTAAAGGACATTCTAGAGAGAGATAAAAAGGACCATGGTCTCAGGAACAATGGCAGAGGGGGACCATCAGGTGGGGCCAGTCGATTGAATGGAGAGGAAAAAATAGGGAGCCAATGGCAGGAAAATAGCATGGCAGGGACAATGTAGTGCAAGAGAGCCATAACTTAATGTAGATAGTCTCACTGGACCAATAGAAAGAAACACAGGCAGAGTGGATCAGGAGACAGGATCCATCAATATGCTCTATACAAGAAACTCATTTAACTAGCAAGAAAATTCATATACTGAAAGTCAAAGGAGAAAGAACAATGCCCTATGTGACAGGGAGCCAAATAAAAAAATAGGGGTAGCTTACCCATCAACTGCAGAATGGATAAGAAAGACATAGCATTTTATGTGGTGGAAACCTACTCAACTATAAAGAAAGACAACCTCAAGGCTCTTGTAGGTGGATGGAGGCAACTTGAGATCATGCTCATGGATCAAATGATTCAGCGTCACATGGGTGAATTTCTTGTTGTCTACCTAGTATAACAAACTAAAGGAATTAGCGAGATCCAAAATGCACAATGCATATTGGTAAAGTCAAAGGGGAGGAATTATCTTAAAAGGGAAGGCAGTGACCATTGTTAATCTGTTATCATGATTTGAAACTCATATTGTCTTCATTGTTCTGATTAGTTTCATTTTATTCTGATTTGTTTGATTTTATTATACTCGATGGTGTGGACAGCTATTTTAAAGATAACAAAATATATAATTGCAGCCATCAACGATGTCCAGTTATCTTGTTTAGAAACCCTGTATTGCTTTCATTGTTTCATTTTGATTGATTTTACTCTATTCTGTGTTGTTTAATTGTATTATGTCTGAAGATGTAGGCAACTATTCTGAAGATAACAACAAGCATTATGGTAACCACTGATGTTTTACTCGTATCTTGATGTTCTGTATTGCTTACATTGTTCTGCTTTGTTTGTTTTGTTTTGTTTTTGTTTCTTTTACTGGTTTTATTTTGTTCTGTTTTGTTTGACTTTATTCATTCCTGATGGTATGGGCAGCTATATTGAAGATAACAAGAGGCACTATGGTAGCCATTATTGATTCCCTTTTACTCTGTTTAGAAGTCATGTACCATGTTCATTGATTTGTTGTGATTGACTATACTCTATTTTGTTTTTGTTTGATTGTATTCTTTTCCAAAAAAATTACAAATAAAGGTCAGCATTATCTATTTCTTTATAAAGAAGCTATAGAGATCACTAGTACATAAAATCAATTTTATAAATGAACTATTGGATTTAAACAACATTTGCCTTGCTAACTATAATTTTAGAATTTTAAATAAATGGAATTATATGATGTGGCACATACTGTATATATCAGTGATGGTAAACCTTTGATAACTTTCAATTATTTCAAACAGCCAGTTGTGGCTCAAGTGCCTTAGGTTCACCACCACTCTTTCTTGCTTGGTTTCAATAGTTTAGCATAACTATTTCAAGATTCACCCGTGTTCATAAACATTCTTGTACTTACAAATAGTTTATATAATTTTATGACTGAGTAGTGTTCTATTTATTGTATGAATATTCCATAATTCATTTATTGATTTATGTGTTGGTGGATCTTTGGATTATTTCTAATTTGTGTCCATTATAGATAAAGCTTAAAAACAAAAACCTCATGAAGATATTTGAACATATGCATTCTTTTCCTAGGAGAGGAATGGGTAACAAATACGTATTTTAACTTTTTAAGAAATTGTCAAACTATTTTCCAAAGTGCATTTCTTCCAAATTCTGGGCAATATTTGATAAGATCAATCTATTTTTAATTTAGGCCATTCTATTAAGTTCATACTATAATCTTATTGTGACTTCTCTAAACATTAATGATATCAAAGGTCTTTTCATATTTTTGCCACCTGTATTATCTTCTTTGATGAAGTATCTGTTCAAATAATTTGGAAATTGTTATGGCTTGTGCTTAGATGTTCCCTAAAAGCCTCATATGGTCATAGGTGGGGTTTTTCAAAGGTGGCTGGATCTAGACTGTGTGATGTTGAGATCAAGGATGTGTGATTACTAAATTAGTCCATTGATTGGTTTGGTATAGTTCTATGAATGAATAATGGAAAAGCTCTCCCTGGGTGTGAGTGCTACATGCCCTAAGGGTGTATAACCTGGATAATATATAAGGGACAGAAGGAGGGCTGTTGTTGTTGCTTGCTGCTTCTTTGCTATTACATTGCTGCACTGCCTTCTGTTAGCCATGAACTGTTTATCTTCTGTGATGCCTCTCTGTCATCTCACCCCTCCTCGAAGCCAGTCTATCATAGACTGAAACTTCTACGAACTGAGCTAAGTAAATCTTCACTTCTTTAACTTTGCTTGTTGGATATTTGTCATAGCAATGAAAAAAGTAACTAAGACACCAACATTTACTGATTTTTATCCCTCTTACTATTGAGCATTGAAAGTTTTTCATATATTGTGACTATAGTCTTTTATCAGAAACACATTTGGTAAACATGTTCTCCCAGGGCTTAGCTTGTCTTTTCATTCTTTGTTTTTTTTCTTTTTTTGGTCTTTTTGAGGCAGGGTTTCACTATGTAGTTCAGGCTAGCCTTGAACTCACTATGTAGCTCAGGCTGGCCTTGAACTCACAGTAATCATCCTACCTCAGCCTCCCAAATGCTGGGATTACAGGCATGTGTCACCATAACTGGTCTTCATTCATTTTCTTAATAGCGCAAACACCAGTTTTTCATTTTGATGAAGTCTAGTTCTTCGATGTTTTCAATAGATATTTTGCTTTAGTCATTTTACCTAAGAAATCTTTGCCTAATTCCAAATTACAAGTTTTTTTTTCTAGTCGAGTATGATGGCACACACCTATAATCCCAGGATTTAAGAGGCTGAGTCAGGAGGATTGCTGCAAATTAGAGGCTGGCCTGGGTTACATACTGAGTTCAAAACCAGCCTGAACTACATGGCGAGACTGATAGTGTCTCAAAAACGTTTTTTTTCCTGTGCTTTCTTTTGGAACATTCACAGTTTTAGGTTTTACACGTAGTGTTGAAATCCATTTTGAAGTGTTCCTTTTTAAAATTTGATTCCCAATATGGATTAAAGTTGTTTTGTTGCTATTGTTTTCCCTATGCATATGAACATTTTGCATATGTATATCCAATTGTTCCAGCATCATTTGGTGAAAACATTACTCATTTTCTACTGGACTGCCGAATTTTATTTAAAACTAATTAGTCATCTATGTTTGAGACTACTAGATTCTCTATTTTGTTCTATTGACATATGTTTATCTTGACACGAATTCTATGTTTTCATCATTACTGTTTTACAATGTATCTTGTAATTATGTAATTGAGGTCTACCAACTGTATTCTATTTTACTTTTTTTTTCTTCCTTTTTGGCAGTGCTCAGAATTAAATTCAGTGTTTCACTCTTGCCGAATCACTGAGCTTCACCTCCAGCACTGTTCTTTTTCAAAAGTTGTTCAGCAAACATAGGTTCTTTTCATTTGCACATGAATTTTATAATCGGCTCTCAATTTCTAAAACAAACAAAGTCTTCTAGAGTTTTGATTGGAATTGCATTGTATTTACAGGTCAATATAAGGAGACACAACATTACAATAATAGTGAGATTCTTGTATACTTACATGTTTTACTTCTCCATTTAGGTTCTTCTTTTAAATTTATGCCCGAAGTTTTATGTTTATTCTGTTAAGAATGGCAATATTTTTAACTTCAATATATATTTTTTGCTAACATACTGAAATATAATTTATTTTTGTGTATTGATCTTACATTCTGCAACATTGATATACTTATTGATTATTTCTAGTAGCTTTTTTGGAAGATTTTTTAAAACCTGTCTATATCAATAATTACATCATCTGTGAATATAGTTTCACATTCTTCTATACAAGCTAGCTTTCTTTTTTTTTTCTTGCTTCATTACATTGGTTAGAAACCATAAAACAGTACTGAATAGGAATAAAGTGGAAATATTGCCTTATTCCTGTTCTAAACAAGAAAATCATTCAATATTTCACTCAATCAATCATTCAATATTCACAATAATATCAAATAAAGGTTTGTGTGAATGTTTTCAAGCAGACTGAGAACACCCCATGTAGTCCTACTTTGAGGCCAGATTTTATCATGAATCAGCATTAGTTTTTGTCAAAAATTTTTGGCATCTACTGTGATAAAGTTTTTGTTGATTAATAAATTACATGGATTGCTTTTCAGTTGTTAAACCAACATATTCTGAGCTATATCCTACTTAACGATTATGTATTATCCTATTTATAAAATGTTAGGTTTGGTTTCTTTAAATTTTTTAATTCTTGCCTCTATTCTCAAGAGGAATAATGATTTGTAATTTCTTTTCTTATAATCTATCTTTCATTTTGGAAACAGCATAATAGCCTTATGAGTTGAGAAGTATTATCTCTTCTTAAGTGTTTTTAAAGAACTCATCTAAAACTATCTTATTTCATCAATCATTTTTTGTAAAATTCAGAGCTAAGGCATCTGGACCTGGAGTTTTACTTGTGGAAGATTTTTACTACAATTTATTTAATTTAATTTGTTTAATTTATTTAATACATATAAGCTATTCAAGTTATTTCTTCTGGAGTGATTTGTGCCTTACATGAAATTTGTCCACTTGATGCTGGAGTGGCTGTGGGGAAAAAGGAACCCTTCTCCACTGTTGGTGGGAGTGTAGACCAATGCAACCACTGTGGAAATCAGTCTGGAGGTTCCTCAGAAAGCTAGGATTGGAAGTCCCGTTTGATCCAGCTATTCTGCTTCTGGGCATATTCCCAGAAGAAGTGAAATCATCATACCACAGTGATATATGTGCACCCATGTTTATATCAGCACAATTTGTAATAGCCAAATCTTGGAAACAACCCAGATGCCCATCAATTAAGGAATGGATAAAAAAGATGTGGTACTTTTACACAATGGAGTACTATTCAGCTATAAAGAAGGATCACATTGAGGCTTTTATAGGTGAATGGATGCAACTTGAGACCATACTCATAAGTGAAATAAACCAAACTCACATGTGTAAACACTGCATCTTCTCCCTAGTGTAAGAAACTGAAAGACTCAATACGATACAAAATTCCTGATAAATATGGGGGAAACGTTCTGAAGTCCAATGGTGCTTTTATTCTTTAATTTGACTAGTTTAAGTCTCTTTTCTACTATTTGATTGCAACATGTGAGAATACAGGAAGAGTTCTTTTGAAGAAAACAGGGGACATTAAGGTAGCCATTGTTGGTTTCTTGTTGTCTGATTTGAAGGCCTGTAATGCTTTCACTGTTTTGTTTTATCTGGTTTTATATTACTTTGTTTTGCTTGAGTTTATTGTCTGAATGTATGAACAACCATTTTGAAGAAGGCAAGAAACACTAGGGTAGCCATTGTTAGTCTCCTGTTGTTATGTTTTGAAGACCTGTATTGCTTGCAGTGTTCTGTTCTGAAATGCTATGTTGTGTTTGACTCTATTCTGTTTTGTTTTGTTTTGTTCTATTCCCTTTAAAATAAAAAAAAATTTGTCCATTTGATCCAAGATGTTAAATTATTCCTATAAAGTTATCCTTTTAATAATTGAATAATTTGTAGTGATATAAATTGTCATATTTTTGATAAGTAGGTTGTGTTCTATCCCTTTTTTTGGTAATGACTTGATTTATCAATTTCTTGGTCTTCTCAATGAAATAGCTTTTGCTTTCACTAATTTTTCTGTATTGTTTTTCTGTTTCCTATTTCAATGGAATTCTACTAAGACTTTTATTATTTTTTCCTTCTGTTGGTTTGGACTTAATTTTTGCATCCTTTTTCTAGTTTTATTATGTGTATCACTTAATTTTGATATGTTATCCTTTCATTTAAATTCAAAATAATTTTGATTCAGTTTTTCTTTCTTGAACCTTGAATTATTTAGAAGCCTGTTATTTGATTGCTAAGTATTTTTGGAATCATTTAGATAACTTTGTAAATATACCTAAACTTGTTTTGTGATGTCGAGTGTGGCTAAGTTTGCTAAACATTCTATATATACTTGAAAATAATGTATATTCTGTTGTTCTTTATTGGTGACTATTGACTAGGTCAAATTGCTTGATAGCATTTTTCAAGTCTTCTATATTCTTTCTGGCTTTCTATATAAAAAACTGAGACATGATATTGAAATCTATAAATATAATTATGAATTTGACTATTTCCTCTTGAATTTTTTCAGTTGCTCCACTGATTTGCATTGTTTTTATGTCTTTTTTTCTCTCTCCTGCTGTTCTAAGATTCTCTCTCCATCACTAGTGTTGAGAAATTTCATTTTGATGTGTTTTGGCATAGTTTAGATTGTATTTCTGCTCTTAGGGTTCAATGTGCTTAAGGATGTGTACAAATGCAGTTTCTATCAGCTTTGGAAACATACAGCCATTATTTCTTCAGATATTTGATCTGCCCTTCTTATTTCTAGAAATCCAATTACCCTTACAGTCAACTACTTGAAATCTTCCCACAGTTCAGTGCTGCTCCACTGAATTATTTTGTAGTTTTGAAACCTATTTTATAGTTTCTATTATCATACCTTCAAATTCACTGATCTTTGCTCTTTGATGTCTAATCTATGAATTCTATTTAGTGTCCTTTTAATCTTAGATATTGCAGTTCATAACTCCAGGAGTTCAATCTGGGTCTCCACGAAACTTTTCAAACATATGGAATGCAATTATAATCATTATTTTAATGTCATTGCTTGCTACTTTGGGGTTACTTTGGACTAGTGGATTTTTCTCTTCATTACTGGTAGTATTCTCCTGCTTCATTTCATGACTGGTAATTTTTGATGCCAAACATTATGAACTTTACCGTGTCAAATAGTGCATGTATTCATTTGCCTATAAGTATTTTTAACCTTTGTTCTAAAATGTAGTTAAGTTACATGGAAACAGTTTGATCTTTTGAGTCAAGACTTGCTAGGTGAGATCAGGACAGCATTTGGTTTAATTGATGAAGCAGAACCTTCTGAGATCTCTACTCAATCCCCTGTGAATTGTGAGGTCTAAGTCTGACTGGTAGGAACTATCCATAGCTCTATGTAAGTATCAGTCACTATTCCAACTAATACTCTCAAATACTTTTTCCCCAGCCTCAATATCTTCCTCACACATAAGCCTGTCTGGTACTCTGCTGAATATTCACATGCCTCCTCCAATCTCCAAACCTTTTCTCCCCATGCAAAACTCTGTCACCTGAACTCCAAGCTGTTTTTTTGGTCCCATTCTCAACATTCCCTGCTCTATCTCCACAACTCAGGGAGTCTACCAAGCTTTTCCTGTGTTCTTGCTACCTGTCCCAAGCCTGCAATGTCTCTCAGAGCGGTAAATTGAGGCAATCCAGGTTTCATACCAAGAGTTTCTCATCTTACAAGGGCCACTGTTACTGCCTGATGCTCAGTACTTATAAATTTCTAGTTACTTCAGATGGGAAGGCAAATCCAGGACCTGTTACTCCATCTGCTTGAAAGTGGAAATTTAAAACCATATTTAACCTGTGAAAGCTTTCAAATTTATTTTCTAAGTCACATGTTTGAGTTTATAAATTTAGGTATTGCTTTATCCATAGAGAGGTATACTATATAAAACATGAAAATATCTTATATAAAAGCAGAATTCAATATGAATAAGGATCTTATTATTGAATTCTCCTTCTCAAGTCTTTCACTCTTTAATTAACGTGTAGAAAAAAATATTTCTTCAATATTTACTCAGTTGTCTCAGTCTAAGCCCTCTCCTAAGGATTGGAGATTAGAGGGCAAATCAGACAAACTGGCCTTCTCACCCTGGGGTCCTACCCTTCTGAGTTCAAGAGAACAAAGATATATTAAAGCATAGTTTTAACTATTTCCTATCAACAAGATTTCTTCATAGTCCCTATGTGTTCTCTTAGAAAGAAGAAAAGTCAGGTAAAAGAGATTTCCACATTTAACATATCAACAGCTATGTAATTTGAAACATTTTTACATACTTTTATTATTAAAAAAATACAAACTGACATCAGAGGGCATAGGTGAGGAAATTTTTAAGGCAAGAAACTCTTGACTCTGAAAGCTCTAGTGCCTCTCTGTATAGTCAAGATTCAGGATGTGAACAAAAGAGAAAGAAAAGCCTGTCTCGCCTAGCTAAGGAAGCATGCGAGCAAAGGGTATCACTGCCTTCTTTCAGGAGAGTAGAATTTCAAAGTCTTACGATTTGGCAGAGAGGAGTAGGGAAGAGAAGGTGTCAACTGATACCCGGTAGTTAATTGGGAATTTGGAAAGGTTTGGATGAGAAAACTCATTCGTTCATTTATTTAAATTTTAATCACAAATTCTCATTTTTATGTTCTAATATATTAAAAGTAACTTCCATAATAAATATGATTTGGGCATGGGCTAGTCAATTTGCCTCTATTATGTGCACAAATACTTACCCATATATGTCTATACTTGTGTATATATTTTTGCTAAGGCTTGAATTAGACAGATGAAATTTCAGTGCCCCAATACATTATTTACATTTGAGATGAGATTGTCCTGATGAAAATTTTCTATCACTTTTGACAGACATAAGTTTGAAACTTAGTATCATCATTTGGATGCATTCTAGAAATCAAGGAGTTTAGTTTCCTTAGGAGAAAAGTAGGACATTATCAACTAGTGCAGTGCCTGAAGTCATAAATTGTATCCATGACACTAATTACCTTAAGAGGGGAGTTCTTGCTTTTGGTGAAGGGGCATCAGCAGCAGCTGCACTGTGTCTGAAACTGGAGCACAGGGTATTGAAGGACACAAATGTCATGCTTGATTTGCTTACAAAACATTTCATTTGTAAAACAGCTCAGTTGAAAAATGAGTTTAACACATTAAATCAAAATCTGAATGATTTGGATTTTTTCCCCTCCATACTCTACCTCTCATGTAGGATAAAAGAGAAAGTTTCTATTAGAATAAACATATGCTAGCAATCGATGTAAGTTACTTTCTCACATCAAAGTTAAACAGGTATCAGGATTGTGTGACCTGTATCCAACAATATAAAACTTGTAGTTTAAGTTCACAGTACTCCTCCACAGTGCCCAGGGATATATCTTGCACCTAGGAAGCAAAATCAATTAATTTAGAAAAAAATGGATTCAGAACCAAACTATGGATGGTCTTTTATTGAGAAAATCCTAAAACTAGGGATTAGAGAATTAAAGAATATGAGCCAGTTAAATATATTTGGAGGTGTTTACACTTTGGAACTTAATGAGCCCATATCAGCATTGTAGACCTGATCGATATTACAGCAATCTCCAAGGTTTATGATAACATCCCAAAATCCTTTCTAACTCTACGAGGATATACTGTGTATCAGTGCCTACCACATTGTAAGCACTTACTAAATGTTAAACACACTGATAATTCAGTAATTGAATGCCCATTAAGTGCAGAGGCTAGGTATTTCAAACTCTCATCATTTTCATTGACTAGATAATTACTCATGTCGATGTTATACAGGATATAAAGAATTTTCAGAAACTGAAAAATGATCATGTAAAATGTTTATTTTACCATTTTTTTCTTACTGTTTTTAAAGTAATCAAACTCACATAAAGTTCCAAAAGTTGCATAGTTCATACAGACACTATGCATTCATTTTTACGTTCATTTATTTACCAAATATTACTGAGATTTGATTATATGTTGTGCATGATATTATGCCCTATAAATATAAAACTAAAGAAATGGTTCTTAACAAGTTCACCATTGACTCGAGAGACATATATCTATATTAGTAATTATAGTACCAATGAGGAACATGGTAGAAAAAATACCTGCAAAGGATTCAAAGAAGAAGTATTGATTTAAATCTAGACAGAGAAATAAGATACTTTATCAAATAGGAAGCAAGATGAGGGTAGGTAATACCAGAACTGAGTCTTAAAGAAGTAATATAATTTCATTCTTGAAAAAAGTATATCTTAAAATTATTCGATATTATAAAAAACAGTACCTGCATCTAAAATTCAATATTACAGAAGGTGGGGAAGAGACAGAAAAAAGTAAAAAGGTCTAAGATAGACAGACTTAAAATATATACTGTTATTCAACATTGAAAATGACTGAATAGAGATTAAACAGAACTTTGAAAAATTGAAAGGAAGTCACTTTCAAAAAATCATCCTTTCCAACGGAGTATAACACATAAAAATAAGGAACATACAGACAAAGCAAGAAGAAAAAGAAGAAAAATAAAAATGGAACACCAGGAAGGGAAGTACAAAAAACAGCAAAAGACTACATGATAAGCATGTACATCAGTTATTTGAAATTTTGCAAGTATGAAATGGATAATCAGCCCATTTTAAAAGACTTGCAAATTGAACCAAAATACAAAATTCAACTGGATGCTGTTTACAAAGAGCATACTTTTACAAAGTATATACAAATCTGAAAAAGACAGGCAAAAATATTTTAGGCAATGAAAGACATAGAAAATTTAGGTGTTCCAAAATTAACACTAGAAAAGTTAGAGATAAAGATCAATAGGTACCTGGGAGAACAGCAACATTGTAAACTGACAGAGAGAATCTCATCCAAGTTGCATATAGTCTTGTACTCTAAATTGTATTTTGTTAAATACAAAGAGAAATGTGCAAAATTCAATAGTATACAAAATTTAAAATAAGATTTATTCCAAAACAAATCTAAATTCACATGCATTCAATTGCTCTTGCAATATTCCAATGTGAAATTAACATTTATTTTTAAAATTCAAGTGTTAAAGAAAGTAGAAAAAGTGTTTCTCAGAGAAGAAAGGCATTATGCTTAGAGACATAATTAAAATTTCAAAAGACAAATTTCAATAATCAAAACCAAACACGAATATAGAGGATAATATAATTAATAAAGCTGAGTTCACATGCATAGCCATTCAGAGACAAACATCAGATTGTGCTATATCACTCAAGAAAATTTTTAAAGAGTAGTAGATGTATTGGAGCATGAAAGAAATTCAGATAAAAATGGAACTAAAGCAATAATAAAAAAAGTAAAAAAATGTAATCAACTTTTTCCTGAACTGAAGAAGGAATTCCATATGCAGATTGAAAGGTCTAAAGTGCTACACCAGCATCCATAGTTAACATAAATTTTAGTAAATTTTTTGGAAAGACATAGGGAGTAGATTTAAAAAAAAATACAGACTAAGAATAGAAAAAAGTGTTTCAATAGTAAATTTAGCATTTCTAATCCTTTTCTGCAACTGTGAATTTCTAAAACAATGAGAAAAAGGCAAGACAACTTTCAGATACAAAATTATGGTCCAGAATTATGTATCCAGTGAAGTAGATAGAAAGGCAAAAGACATTATCAGAATAATGAAATAGACCTGAAAATGTTCCAAACAGTCCTCTCTGAAAAGTTTCACAAGGCCAGCACTATGCTAAACTGTTTACACATAATATTTTAGCCCATCTCTCATACAGCCCAGTACTATAGGTTTTTGTTGCCATTTATAAAGGAAGAAACTGGAATTTTACATTAAGCCTGTCCCCTAAGATCACAAAAACAAAGTAGAGTCGAGGACACCAAAGTCCTTGCTCTTATTCAGGAATTCATCTAACTCTTCTAAGTAGTTGGTAGGATACCTTTCCATCAAAATATAAACCAAAAAAACACAGGAAATTCCCTAACTCTCCAAAGTTTCCCCTACTGCCCCATAACATTGCTCACTCTCATTTATTTGTTGTCCTTCCTTTCAGTCTGCCTTCCCAATAATCATATCATTGGTCTCTTAAATTCTTGGTATTTTGTTCCCCTTTGTTTCTTTTGAGGCTTTATTTTATTTTTGTTTGTTCATTTTACTCCAAGAAAATGCCTGAGTTCCCAAGAAAGTATTTTTCTATTCCATTATCTTCAAGTTTTCTGCATCATATTAGATGCATCTTTGGTATCTAACACATTGCTGGATATATTTTTTTCTTTTTTTTTTTTTCCTGGAACCGGGGATCAAACTCAAAACCTCACACTTGCCAGGCAAGCACTTATGTCACTGAGCTAAATTCCTGGCACTGGATAGTATATTTAAGTACAGCTTTGCTGACTTCTAATCAGTGAATTTAAATGTTATATTTATTCCAATTATTTTAAAAACCCTTATTCTACACTTTTGCTTCCTACTTTCACTTTCTTAGTATCTATTGGTTATACAGACCCTTTGTTTCTAATTAAAATATAATGCCAGACATTTTTAATTATCTCTTTACCAAGTCAAGAGTAGTGTCGATTTCCTCCACCAATGCGTAACAGTTCCAGTGTTGATACGTTCCCCCAAATATGATAAGGACTCAACATGCTGTCTCCTCTTCTGTTCTACCCCCCGTCTCATCCCCATTCTGGTTTTCTGAAATTGTTCTTCCAGATTTTTGTGAATATATGAACTTTTTCAATCTTTCCTTGTTTGGATGAAAATAGATTTCAGTGAATTTTTGCATAACCTCGTTTGCTATATTTTATAACTCCTCAATTAATTTATCTTATTCCTGGAATATATCCTCTAAGAATTCTTTCAAAGCTGTTGTCTATACAGTAAACTTTCTCAGATATAAAGTGATAATTCAGCTACAAGTAAAATTCAACATCCTGCATATCATTTATCTTTGTGTACCCAGTACCTAATACCATGTCATAGCCCAAGTGACATACCAAGACATATTTCCTAAGTGAGCAAATAATTGAAGTAATTAGTGAATGAATGTAATTATACAGTTTGAAGGAGAGTTTAATTTAAATTGTATACAAAGAATCCTTAATAGGTCAGTTTCAAAATAATACATAGTCGTTGGCACTTGATACTGGGAGAGATGCTAGATTATACTATGTATGAGAACCTTAATTTACCCCATTTTTCTTAGTGACTGTCTTCCAAACATATATATACAAAGGATAAGTCTCTTCTCTCAAATTAACTCACTTAAACCTTAAAGTAACAAAAGGAGAATGACAAAAAATCTTCTTTCCTATTTTTAGAAATATGAAAACTCAGACTCTAAAGTGTACTACCTTACCCAAAATAATAATTGAAACAGTGCTCCTGTGATAGCAACATCTCCAATGCTCCTTAACAGTAGGAGAGACAAATGCAGGTGAGATTATGAACAGAGACTTTTCATACTATTGCCTGGATTGAGAGTAACAGTAATGATCAAGTAATCTGGTATGAAAGATAAACAAATACATTTCAAAAAAAGAAACCAAAAAAACCTTTCTTTGTGGCATTTGATAGTGCCTTGTAATATTTGAAATTTAGTAGGGGGAATAGTAGTTAACGAACAGAGATGGAAATATGCTAAAACGTGAGTTTTCTAATGCTCTCATCCCCATTTACCAAAAATCTATTTCATTTCTCTCATAAAACTACCCTCAGGTTCACAAGATCCTTTTATGAGTTACAGTAAAAAAGAATCTTTTCCTATTTGATTGTCCTTTTGATCCTGTACTAAAGCATGTATTAAAATGTGGTTTTTGTTAGAGTTAGCTACGTTTGAACTATCTGCTAACAACACTGTAAATCCTCTTTGTCACTTCTAAGTTAGGGCCTTATTAATAGGTACTCTTTAAACATTTATATAACTAAGTATATTAACACACAGAATATTATGTGGCCAGGGCTGTAGCTCAGTGGTAGAGCTTCTGCCTAGCATATGCGAAGACTTGGGCTCAGTCTTCAGGAGAGCAAAAGCAAAAGCAAAACAACCATAGACATGTATTTATAATTATGATATTATAACTGAGTATGTGACTACCACCATGGGGAAGGGAAAGGATAACTGAGGTAACATATGCCAATATAATTTGAGATCATTTGACAATTCTTTTTATTTTAAAGAGAATAAAAATAAGCCAAATAAAACATAATAAAGCCAATCAATTCAAACCAGTGTAAGTGACACAGGACTTCAAAACAATAAGAAATCAACAATGGCTACCAAAATGCCTTTTTTTTTTTTTTTTTTTGGCACCGGGGATTGAACTCACAACCTTGGTGCTTGCCGGGAAGGCGCTTAGACTGCTGAGCTAGATCCCCAGCCCTGTTTTTGAGACAGGGTCTCACTATGCAGTTCAGGCTGGCCTTGAGCTCACTTTGTAGCCCAGGCTGGTCTCGAACTCACAACAATCCACCTGTCTCAGCCTCCTGAGTGCTGGGATTACAGGCATGAGCCACCACGCCCAGCTCCCAAAATGCCTCTTGTTGTCTTCAAAATAGCTGCAGATACTTCAGACTTAGTAAAAATGAAACAAAATAGGACAGAATAGAACCAATAAAAACAAAACAATGAATGTAATACTGGACTTCAAAACAAGGTAAGAGTAAATCCAAAATGGCTACCATAATAGATCTTGTTATCTTTGAAATTGCTGCCAGTGGCATTGGGTAGAATAAAATCAAACAAAACAAAACAACAATAAAACCCAACCCAACCAAAAAATGAAAATGATAAGGACTTCAAAACAAGATAATAGGGAATTAACAATGTCTACTACCTTAAGAAGGAAATTCCCCATAGATGCTGTATTGCTTATTGTTATCCTCTGAACAGATGATCAGACTACTGGCTTTAGACCTGCAAAATCAGTGAAACACTGAACACTACAAATATTAAATTGTATTTTACTTCAATAGCTATCATTTCAGCCTGTGTTTCTGCAGATCAACCAATTGCTTATGGCAGAGGTAGGGGGTAGGTGGTGTTGGTTCTTTGTTTCCCAGCCTGCATGCCAGAAGGGGCTGGCATCTGGCTGTCCCCCCAGTGGCCTGTACATGGTGCTGATTTGCAGGGAGGAGTTGCTTTTTGTTGACTTCTAGCTCTCTTCTTCTGCAGTCCACAAATGGTGCTGACTCACATGAAAAGGCTGGCATCTAGCTGTCCCCTCAGCAACCCGCACATGGTGCCGATTCACAGGGAGGGCTTGCTGTTTGGTGACTTCTTGTTCTTTTCCTCTGCAGTCCGCAAATGGCACTGACTCATGGGAAAAGGTTGGCAACAGGCTGCCCCCCTCAGCAGCCCATGCATGGCATCAATTTTCAGGGAGGGCTTGCTTCTTGTTGACTTCTTGTTCTCTTCCCCCACAGTCCACAAATGGCATGTTCAACAATTCTTAACACAACAAAGTATGTATCAGTATGCTGTGATTTTTATTAGTCTCATAATTTTAACAACTCAAAACTGCCTCTGACATCTATAAAGTTACTTTGCTTTGAAAATACTTACTTTTTTTTTTTTTTTTTAGCAAGCTAATACCTTTCTTCTTTTAGGTGATGGTTTTAAAACATGCAGACATTGCCAGGCACTGTGGCACACACCTGTAATCTCAGCACTAGGGAGCCTGAGGCAGGAGGATTGTCATGAGTTTGAGTCCAGCCTGGGCTACATAATAAGCTCAAGGTCAGCCTGAACTATATAGTGAGACCCTGTCTCAAAAAGTCAAAACCAAACAAACAAAGAAATAAAATGCAGATATCATAATAATAAGAAATGCTGGGCAGGGGATTTAGCTCAGCGGTTCAAGTGCTTTCTTGGTGAGTGTGAGGTAGTGAATTCCATCCCTGCTACCAAAAAAAAAAAAAGTTTGTACCCCTCATCCTAAATATTTAATATCTGGAAATTTAGGTCATATGAAACCTAATTTTACATCTCCCTGAAGTTTATAGATTTTGCCCATCATACTTTCTTTATATTTTGAGCATTTTCATCATATACAGAGAGAGGTGACACTTTGAGATACACTAATTCGATTGAATATTTTATTATAAGAAGTAATTTATTAGAACTTTGAGTAAATCTCTGGTGTAAAGTTCTCTTTCCACATCTGTAGGACATTTTAAGGAACAATTCCCATGTTGAAGTTATTAACTCCATCTTTTTTTCTTTCTTTTCAAAAGTACAGATAATTGAAACTAGGGCCTTCACACTGAGTTACATCCGTAGGCATTTTTTAATTTTTGATTTTGAGACAGGGTGTCTCTAATTTGCTAAGTTGCCTAGGCTGGACTCAAACTTAGCATCCTCCTGCCTCAGTCTCCAGAATACTGGGATTACAGGCATTTGTC
>RJWT010020708.1:0-17872 GCA_004365215.1 Cuniculus paca | reverse complement strand
GTGTCCATGGATTGCATTCCTCACTGACTTCAGGGTAAGACCCCCAGTGGGAGGAGAAAAATTGGTAAAGACCGTTGGGTGGGCTGTCCAGTAAAACAGGTCAAGCAAGGAAAGACTGTCCAACTATTCGAAAAGCATGATGCCAAATTTTTCAAATAGTAAGGAAACAGGGAAATTACTCTGGGAGACGTTATCAAATATAACCAAAAATGTCTATTCACTGCAAAGTTTTGTGGCTGAATGTCAAGCCGTGTATCTGAACTTAAATGGCTTCAAATGTAGTGTACAACACCATTAACCTAGCCTCCTACAATGAGAACCAGGGTCTTCTGATCAAGGACATTATTCTTTTATTCAAAAAATCACCATGGGAATAATCAGTAAGCAAAATAAAATGCTATCAGAAGTTTAGAACTGATTTGAGAAGAAAGAAATTTTGTCAATGCTGAGACGATTAGGGAAATAAGACAGAGAAGTCTTCTAACTTTACTTAAATTGTGACAAATAGATCAGGATACATCTTGCACATAAAAGAGAGAAATATCCTTGATCATTGGCATTAAGGATAATAATTATGATTTTGTTTTTCCAATATTTAAGTATAGTTCATGTATTCTGAATTTATTCAAATTCTCACAGATAAGGAAAATACAGCTTTTAATATACTAGGTTTAGTGCAAAATGTAACTTTTATAGATTATAATATTTTAAAGTGGGTTTATGCTTTTTTTTCCATCCTACTTTCATAGGATTAAAGAGAAGAGTAAAGGTCATTTATAACATTGTGGACTATAATCTTTCAAGAGTCCACTTTAGATAAACTCACTTTGCAGCTCAAAGAACTGGCCTTTATTCCTGTAACTGGAGTGGATTGGATGGAGACAGATCATCTCATCTTAAAAAACTGACTAGACACTTATTTGTATAAACCTAAATGCAAATGTACCCATAATGTATTAGTTCCAGTAATATTTATTACACATAAAACCTATCCCTTATGATAAAACACAAGGCACTTTCTTATGTGGTTTTTGGCAATCATGTAAGTCTTTCACACAGGAAAAATATATAGGAAACAAAAGTACCAAAATTGCTTTGGGAGCATTAAATTTGTATGGAAAAAGCAATCGTGACTTTAATGTTAATGATAACCTGAAGATTTTTTCTTTAAAATAATTATAGCTTTACTGTGCGAACCAGGGATTTTTTTCCCCTTGCTCTTCCCTTAGGCAAGTCCTTGTATAACTTTCAGTGTAATCATGGTGTAACTCAGGGAAATCTGAATAATATCTTCAAGCAGAGAATTTAGCCCAAACACAAACTGATTAGGTTGTTCCATGTGTACTCACTTTTTTTCAAA
The DNA here is from genome assembly GCA_004365215.1 of Cuniculus paca. Classification (NCBI taxonomy): domain Eukaryota; kingdom Metazoa; phylum Chordata; class Mammalia; order Rodentia; family Cuniculidae; genus Cuniculus; species Cuniculus paca. The sequence continues at coordinate 16,512 of RJWT010020708.1, read as the reverse complement.
TGAAAGATGGACCAAAAACAAACAAACAAACACACAAAAAAAGATGGCCTGAGTAATCTATTTCATGTACATTGTCATAGCCTGTGTGTTTGGGTATTTGGCTGGGTATCTGCCTCCAGTGTGGAGAATGTAAGTATTTCTATAACAATGTGGGCCTTTGAAATGCCTAATCCAGCTGCATTTCAAAGAGTGCTTACCCCAGCTGTAGAATGAATGCCTCAATCAGGATACAGCTGGAATCCTCTCGAAGAATGGAGTCTTTCGGGAGAAAGGAAAGCCAGAGGCAAGATGCTTACTGGACCAATACATGTATCTTGCATTTTGCCAAAATGATCAAGAATGTACTAAATTAATAAGGACAAGATGTGTTAAGACACAGTTCATTTGCATCTGTGTTACAAAAGGAAGTCAAGGAAATACCAGAAATACCTGATGGCAAGGTGCTTTGAAGGGGAATTCTCATTTTTCATAACTATCACATACAAAATTCTGTGGGTTGTGTGTGGGCTTAGTACTATGGTATGTACACTTACGTGTGTTTTTGAGATCACAAATGTCAGATTCAGCGCCAGACACAATGCAGAAATAACACTGTAAAAAGATATTGGTGAAGAAAAGCAGTACCAAGATACATACTCAAAAATATAAAATCAAGGGCCAGAGATACAGCTCAGCAGCATAGTACCTGCCTGGCAAGCACAATGTCATGAGTTCAATTCCCAATTTCACCTCCCAAAATATATATTTATATAAAATCAGTATTCATTTTATTAAATGAGAGAATGATAGGACTTACACACCTGAAAACCTCTACTTGGAAGTCTAAATTTAAATATCAGGTAATAAATAAAAATGTTAGAGTTTTCTGGAACAATAGAGAAGCAGAAAGTAACAAAAGGAGGCATTTATTAAGGACATGGAGAGGAATGCACAACTTGTGGGGTTGAGCTATTTCCTCTATGTAATATAGAGGAGATGGGGACTGTAAGACCTCTGACTGGAAGTGGCACTTGGGAGCGAGAAACTGATTGGAATTCTCTTCACTCGCTTGGGAAAGAAAAGAGGAAGTTGTAATTAGGGATAAAGGGAAAGCAGGACGTGGTGGTCAGGTTAGACCACCGCCACAATGTCCAGTAAGTTATATTAGGGCAGAAACCTTTCAAAAAATAAATGTATTCCAAATTGATATGAGTAAATTTCCAATAATGTACAAATGTTCAATTTTTAATTTCTGAATTGTTTTTTTTTCTGATGAAAGAAACAGATTAAGTCTATTAAAGATTAAGTCAAGAAAATTCATACTTTTGGTGCACTACCTTCCTAAATTTAAACAAATTTAAGTATGTTTCTCAAAATTTAATGAGCACAGAATTATGTAGGAGTCTTATAAATCAGAATCAGATTCATTGGGTCTGGATCACGACCTGCATTTCAGCATTTCTAACAAATACCTAAGTGAGGTATTGTGGTGTTGATCCACAAACTACGATAACTAGCAAGGAAAAGAAAGACTACTTTTTTCCACAAACTATAATATCAACATAAAACAAATAAATTTTTAGACCAAAAATGTATAAAACATTAAAAAGTAAGATAGATAAAATGGTCAGCTCAAAAATCATACTTATTAGAAAGTAAGTTACTTTGAGGACATAAATGAAGACATGCTATGATTGAATAAAACAAAATTGGATGTTAGTTTTAACTTTTAACTTACATTAGATTTTACAGTTACTAAGGACTTTTTCCCCCTCAAAATTAAAAAAGAAATCATGGACTTGTGTATCTGTAGGTAAGTAATGTCTCTGAAATATCAAACTAATTAACTGAGCATCGCCAGTGACTTTTTTTATTATTTAATTAGCTGATTCTTTGTTACATCCCTTCTTTGTTCTTCCTTACTGCTGCTAGACATATTGTTATGGTTAATACATTGTGTCAACTTGAGAAGTTTAGAAATTTAGCTGAGGGGCTCAGCAGGGAGCCAGGGTTCTTACTTTGTAAATATCCTCATCCTGTGCAAAGGAGGGCAAGGACATTTTGTGAGTGCTACACTAGCCCTGAAGCAGGTGTGTGGAGGGTGACCTATGTACAACACAAGGGAGGAGAAGAGGCTTGTTTTCTCCTCTTTTGCTCTGGCTGCTGCCTTGAAGTGTTGCCCCAGTGCCATGCCCCCTGCCTTGGAGCCAACTGATTATGGACTGAAATCTCCAGAAACTGTTAAGCTAAATAAACCTTTTCTTGCTTCACTTGAGTGTCAGGTGTTTTGTCCCTGCAACCAGAGAAAAGTAACCAAGACACATACACTTTAACTTTTTTTTAATCTTTTTTTTTTTATTTTAAGGAAAATAGAACAAAACAAAACAAAATAAAGCAAAACAAAACAGAATAGAGTCAAATACAATATAGCATTTCAGAACAGAACACTGCAAGCAATACAGGTCTTCAAAACATAACAACAGGAGATTCACAATGGTTACCCTAGTGTCTCTTGCCTTCTTCGAAATGGTTGTTCATACATTTACAGACAATAAACTCAAACAAAACAAAATAATATAAAACCAGATGAAACAAATGAGTGAAAGCATTACAGGCCTTTTTTTCAGAATTAAAATTGAACAAGACATCCTGACAAAGCTTCTATCACCTGCAGTCTTTTTTTCTGACACTCTAAATCACAACTTCATCTTCCTGATTTTGCCCTGCAAGTTTCATTCTGAACAAACAATAGTACCTATAAGGAGGGATTAATAGGAGTTGTTGCCCTAAATTCACCTTCAAGTTTTGCACTAGCATAACTAACCTCAGAAAGGCATAATACTTCATAGTGTGAGTATAAATACTATATTTTTTTGTTGTAAATCCTAAAGTTGCTGGCAAAAGGTATAGGTTCAATTGCTTAACACACACATGCTTGCTGTTAGCAAGCAGGCAGAAAAGAGTATAGTAAAGCCTTGGTTTGTGAGCCTAATTCATTCCAGAAACATGTTTGCAATCCAAAGCACTTGCATATCAAGGCATATTTCCACATAAGAAATAAGGAAACTCAAATGATGCATTCCACAACTGAAAAAGTCATATAAAAATGATTACAATCCTGTAATATTATACAAAATAATATAGAAAATGCAACATATAAAGAAAAATAAATATTTTAACTTGCACTTACCTCTGAAAACCTTTAGGCTGGTGTGAGGGAAACAAGAAGGAGAAGAGTTATTGTCTAATATGAATTTTGCTATCAATAACAGAATCATTGCTATCTATTAACTCAATGGAATCTTTTTTTTTCATACAACTTCAACAAGGAGCCTAGTCAATGATAATTGCTTTTGCCTCCTTTTGAGAATTTTGTGGAAATATGACATTGTTTTGTCATTAAACAGATTCATCGCTTACTATGACTTACTCATGTTGGTCTTTTGTTCAAAATTTTGTAGTTTCTCATATTTACACCTCTCCCTAAGCCCATTTGAGTTAAGGGATTCCTCTTTTTCTCCACCTCTTTATGAAAGATGTAATCACCATCTTTATGAAAGATGCGATCTTTCATAACCCCTTGCTGTTGGAAGATAATCACATACAATCGCAGAGAGAGAGAGGGAGGGAGAGAAACCATTGGCTCAGTCGTGATCACTTACTCTTCATATTTCTTCTACACATACTCAGAACCACCGTAGACAATGTCACATATATAGCTTTACACATCAAATATAATTTAGCAAACTCAAGAAGAGGATAATTTTGCTTTCTTTGCAAGATACAAATTTTGCAAATAATAGGTGTTCACTTTCAGTATCAGTTTGCCTTTGTCTTCTGATTCCCATGGTTTCTGATGATAGATCTGCTGTTATTCAATTTGTTTCTTAAGCTAAATTGTTGTGCCTTCCTGTTTTCCTTTGGCCCTTAATTGGTAGCTTAATTTATTTATTTAGAGACTTATAAAATATTCTTTTGGATCCTGTTTATCTCTCTATCTGTATCTCTCTTCTATTTCTGGTATGCCAAAACTATAGTAATATTTTAATTATATTTCTACAACTGCTAAATGTCTGTCTTTTATTTTTCTTGGTACCAGAGCTTGAACTCACAATGTGCTACAGAGCTATATTCCCAGCCAACTTCTGTTCTTTGTCTTACATTTTGTTTCATATTTGGGAATTGCAATTTTTCTATATTTCAGTGTACCACTTCTCTCCTCTGTCTTCTCCATCCTACTATTTATCACATTCATTTTGCTTTTACTTCACTTACCTTTTTCAGTTCTAGAATTTCCATGTAATTATCTTCTTTTTCTTCTCACCTTTTTATTTGTGTGTGAGATATTTAATTTCTTTGCTTAAACTTCCTTTCCTCGCTTCATTTTTTGTGTGTTTTGGCAGTGCTGTTAGTTAAACCCATGGCATTCCACATGCTAGGCAAAATCTCATGCATAGCTACATGTTTTGATGTTCTTTTTGTTTTTCAAATGTCAATAAGTATTTTTAAAACATTTTCATATTAGCCATATATTAGCTATTTAAAAATCTTTGCCAGATAATTCTGATGCTTTCTTTTCTTTTCTTTTCTTTTTTCTCTCAATGTTGGCTTTTAGGGTTCACTTCTTCATTTATTCTGACATTTTCTTGTTCTTGTAATGATTAATGATTTTCTATAAAACACTTATTTTTGATATATTACGTTAACTGACTGAGAATCATAATTAATTTTTCACTAGGTTCCTTGATACTACTACTCTGGAGTGCAAAAAGTATGAGTGTTTCCTTGCTACTGTTTTTTAGAGGTATTCATCCTTATTCCACACAAAGCATTGTTGACACCGTGTTCAGTGCCTTCAAATATGAAAATGTAGTCCCCATGTTTCACAGAAGCTCTCAAGCAATGTATTATTAACTCCTTATTTTCATCTTTCCTCACACATTCTCTCCAGCCCATTAACAGCCACAACAAAAATGAATGCATTTTGAAAATGTCCTTGTATCAAGTTTTTTCTTCCCTCTACCCTACTCAAGTAAATTAAAAAATTGAAGAATTTTACCTCTGAAAAAGGTTAGCTTTTCAACTAGTTTGTAGAAAGTCACTAAAGACCATCATTTTATTAATCTAACCATGAAAAAAATAAAACAAAACAAAATTTAAAAATCATGCATTCTTTCAATGCTAAGTAGAGAAAATTGAGATTTTTGTGTGCCTATAATCCCAACACTCAGTAGGATCAGCCAGGAGAATCAACAGTTGGAGACCAGCTTGGACCATAAAGTAACACCTTGTCACAGGAAGAGAGAAACGTATATGTGGAATAAATTCCCTAGAGTGATGAACCATTTAGAGACCTTTCAACAAAGTTCCTAAATCATATTCATTATAACTTAGAATTTTCTTTACATATTTTCTTTTCTAATTAAGTTTATTGGTACATTTTAGGTATACATAATGATCACATTCATCATAGGGAATTTGTACCTGTACATGATATAACTTGATTCATTTTTCATTTCCCATTCCTCTACCCTCCCTTCAATCCCTGTTTCTCTCCTTATCTACAAAAGTTTTGTTTCTATTTTTCCCACTTTTCTCTATTTTTTTCTTTTCTCTTCCTTTCCTTTCTTCTTCCCCCTCCCTAGGTCCTAGCTGTCCATGTTGAACACATTTGTCCAACAGATATAAGCATGAGTGCATTAATGTTTATAATGCTCTTAACTAAAAACTAGAAATAATCAAAATTTTCAACAATAATGTAATGATAAACGTTGTATTGTCTGCCAATGAACTGCTCCTTGGCAATAAAAGAAACACAATATGTTTCTGAGTCTCAAAAACATCACTTTAATCAAGTGAAACAAACACAGAAGTATAATTCTGTATTTTAACAACAGAAAAAAATTGATAAAGATTCATTATATACTTAGAAACTACAAGAATGGTTTTCTTTCAGTGGCAATGGCAACAATGGTATTACTGTAACTATCCCTAAATCAGTATATAGACATTTTCCAGGATGGTGGAATGTTTTTTACCTTGATGTCCTTATTTGTAAGTTCACTGCACAGTTATGTACATCAGTCAAAATACAGCATATTGTTCTATCAGGGGCTGATTAGGCTCCCAATCTTATGGATGAACTTACAGAAAAGGATTAACTAAAAGACACAATGTAATGTGGTTTGTGCCAGTCCAGGAAGGTCAGAGATCTCTTGGAACAAAGACAAAGACTTCTCTGGACCATCAGTATTTATTGGGTCCTTAGCATATTAGGGGTGTGCAGGGAACTGGAGGGCACATCTGAGGCAAAAGCCCTCAAAAATGACCAAGGCCTTCAGAAGCTAGAAAAAAGACATTTCAAGTAGCAAATCTTACTAGTTGAGAGAACTCTCTTATCTCTAAGGTTGGTGGTTATTGGCCTGGAATATGGAGTGAGAGGCAAATGTCCTCAACTGCAGTCTTACTTTGCTGCAAAGGCTTCTCAACACAGCCAGAGAGCACTGTGGTCAGCAACTTAACTCTTATGCAACCCAGTCCCCAACATTGTTCTATGCCTTTTATTATGTATAAATTATATTTTAGTATATTACAAAACAAACACAAGGAAGGAAGGTAGGAAGGGGAAAATGCAGAGAAAGACATAGAAAATGAAGGAACAAAGGGAAGAAAAGGAAAACATAAAATTTTATCCTGATTTAGCCTCATCTCAAATCATTTATTTGACTCTAGCCTTCAATCTTTTAGTACTTTCACAATGGCGATACTGTCTTTGTGATTCTCTTAGGGTAACTCTTCAAATTATTGACTCGCTACTTTTACACTTCCTCCCCAATCATCCACATAAAAAGTAGGATTGTAGAATGCTGTATGAATCCTTCACTTCACTGATCACTTTTAAAACATAAAAACATGTGCTTTGATTCATTTTTAATTTACTTTTTTACCACTATTTTGTCCTTCATTATAAATCCTCTTGCTTCTTCAAAAGCAGAAAAGCTGAAATGTACCCTTAGAGCTACGGGACCAAGGCTTAAGGATATTAAGCGATGTACCCAAAGTCATAGTCAGAGGAGCTTATATTATTTGCTAAGATATCTTAAATCCCTAGGTGACAATGTAGAACTAGACACTAACTGAACTGGAAGATATTGAACTAAGCTCTGGGTAACCTGAGCTTTAATCCTTGTCTTCTCTTACATTCAGAGTTTCAAGAAAAATTATAAAAAAGTACAGAAACAATTTACCAACTTCATCAGCTATCTAAAAAAAGTAGGAAAGATACACATTAATAGGAAAAATAAGTTAACAGTGGAACATCTGTACAATAGACTGCTACTCAGTAGTAAATTTAAATGAGCTTGGAATATAGACAAGAGCATGGTTGAATCTCAAAAATATTACATCAAATAAATTAAGTCAAATATGAAATAAAATTCTGCAGGCACCATCTATATGAAACTCTTGAAAAGACCTAACTAATCTAAAGTGAAAAACAATCATGGATCAATTAGGCAAGGAATAAGTAAGATTGATCAGGAAAAAAACATAACAGAAACTTCCATAGTGATGGAAACAACATATATTATTATTTTGGTAGTCACACAGTGTGCCAATTTGCTAAAACTCATAACTCTCTTACTACACTTAAATTTGATACTTTTTTTCATTCAAATTATATATCAGAGTTGATTTTTTTTTAATGAAATGGTTGGATTTTGTTATCTGCAGATAGCTTTCATCAGTTTAGCACTATTATACAGCAATAATGTGTGAGAAAGTACTTAAAGGACTTTTTAAATGCTGAATACATTTTAAGCATAATTATTAGCAATCATGATACTATTCATTCAGTAGTATTTGGAATGAATGCATTTATTAAGGGGAAACGACCACACAGCTTACCAAAGTTCAATCTTCTGAACTTTGTTTTGGACAAAATAGAAGAAAAGATATATTTGTGTGTTTGTGTTACTATGTGAGAATTTGTTCATGTTCTTGTTTATTTGTTTTAGCTAACTTTGAGATTCTGGGGCATGGGTAAGATCTACAACATAGGTGACTTTATGTAAATACAAATGAATCAGAACCATCTTTTACAATTTCTCTTAACATTCAAATCATTTTCCCAATTAGAGAAGAAAAGTGTCTAACGAACTGTGTTTGGGTTTCATCAAATTTGCAATGTTTGAAGAACAGATCAAGATGTTTGATGAAAATAAGCAGCAGCTGGATTTGCCCTTCCCTGTCACACAGTTTTTTTTGGGAGTAGTTCATAAATCCTTACTGCTCACTGACTCTGAAAACAGATGGCTCTTGGAGGCCATGTTGATGGCCAAGAAATCATCTCATTATTATCATGAAAAGCATCTTCCACTTTTCATTTAGATGAATGGTACAGTGGTATTTCTATCTCAAAGAGGTGCTAATTAAAATGGAAAGAATTTTTTTTTCTAAATTGAATCTTGATGAGAATCAGAGCATCTCCCAGACTTGAAGATTTCCAATCCTTACTCTTGAGGTACATGATTTTAATCTCCAATTTTAAATTTGTAATCTGAAACTAGACATGTTGGCCCCCATCTGTCATCTGACCTTCCAAACATCTATCATAAACTATATCACAGATGCTAGAGGGAAAGTGGGGGAGGCACAGTGCTTATTGAGTGCAAGATAATTTATATGCATTATTACAGCCTTTTTACATAAAGATTGAAAGTCTTTGGCAATAGTGAATGTACACAAACTTTAAAATGACTTTCAAACTAATTTAAAACTAGTCTTGAATATTGTCATGCTATAAAAATAACCAAGGCAATCTGGCTTAATAGAATGAAAATGGACTTTGGAATCCAATGGACCCGAATTGAATTCCTTATTTTATTCTTTCTAATTGTTTAACATAGGAAAATCTCTTATCTTTATAAATACAAATTTTTCATGTATGCAATGGTGAAAGTAATGTATTTCTTAGTGTTATAAAAGTTTAATGAGCAGGCATGTATGTGAATTCATAAAAATGAATCTGGCACATAATTGGCATTTATTAATACTAAGTACCCTTTTGTTTTGTTCAGAGCTTGGTGCTAATCAAATCAACTAGCAAAATAGTAAGTTGTGATATTAATGGCTGATTTGAAATCCTGGTTAAGTTAGCTAATTTCAGCAACCTCATAGAGGTTTGAAACAGGAAAAAGTAAGATTTGGGAAGTTTTTGTCTAACAAGTCATTGTTTCAAGAAGCATGTTGCTGGTTGATTATGCTGAAAAATAAATTGAAGCAATACTGCCAAGAGTTCTGTGTATCTTATTAAGATTGAAACTGAAAAAAATGAATGTTCTTCATTGTAGGACCATAAACTGCCCATACTGGAATCATTTCTAACAAGAATGTTGAAACAGAATCTCAGGAAATTTTATTGTGAGAAAGCAGTTCAAGTATTCCTAGTAGAATCCGATGTATAGAACTACTGATTTGCACCATTTATAAAATTTTTCTGGGCATAGAAATCATGTTAATTGTGAATCATCTCAGCATTTGAATCACTTAGCTCACTGAAAACTTAAAAGTCTCTCTAGTTATATGATCCTGGATGCGTCAGTGCCATCTCACAGAGCAGAGAAACAGCATGGAAACATATCAGCTTTAGCTATGCTAAATCTCAGACTAAGCTGACATGTTCTGAATTTTTTCCCACATAGCTGTAGATGTGCTAGGTAGGAAAAGATTCTATTATAGATGGAGATGAACAGATACATATGATTCAGTTTTGCTTATGTCAACGTGAAACTGCCTCAAACACCTGTGACAAAGGACTGGGCGAGTTACACCACTATCTTCAGAGTAGAAAAGAAGACCACCTTTCTCTCTCCCAATATCCTCTAGTTTTCCGGCCTGCTAACAAAAACTCCACTGTTAATAACATTTAATAAAGTGTATTACATTTGCATAATGTATTAGAATTCATAAAATTCTCTTACGACTTCAAGCTTGTTTGAATAAATAATATGTATAATCACCTAGCTCATTTCTGGTTCTTGTGTTGTTGGCACTGTGTATAAAGTTGCAAATTTGGGAAACCTTAAATTTCACAATGGCCTTATGAATAAGACAGAGAAGATATTCTATAAGGAAATTTATCAAAATCAAACTCATGATGTTGTAAGAAAAGAAAAAAACTTTAGCACACTTCCCTTGACAAGGCTGGAAGAGACCCTTGGGCCTGACAACAGGTATATAGTTAAGGCACTGCTACCTATTTCATGGCATCTAATTATCGTTTTTCTTTGAATTGATAATCCTATTCAGCACAATAGCAGGATTCAAACTAAACATGCAAAAATTCATAGCATTCATATACAACAATAATTAACTAACTGAAGAAGAAATTAGGAAAGCAATACCACTCACAGTAGCTTCAACAACTTTAAATACTTTGGGATTAACCTAACTAAGAAAGTGAAAGGCTTCTACAATGAAATTGACAGCAGACTGAAATCATAAGGATATTAGAAAATGGAAATACATCCCCTGTTCCTGGTCAGGCAGAACTAACATGATTAAAATGAGTACACTTCCAAATCTGATATACAGATTTAACGCAATCTTAATCAAAACATCAATGTCATTTCTCACAGAGCTGGCGAAAATATTCCTAAAATCTACATGGAATCAGAAAAGACCCAGAATAACAAAAGCAATCCTGGGTAACCAAAGCAAAGGAGGCGGCATCACAGTTACAATTTATATTATGAAACTACAGTGATTAAAAACAGCATGCTACTGGCACAAAAATAGGTGTGTGCATGAATGAAGCGGAATGGAAGAAGCAGAGACAACCCCAGGCACAAACAGCTTTTTGATCTTTGACAAAGGAGCCAAAAACTTACACTGGAGAAAAGATGGTCTCTTTAAATAAATGGTGCTGGGAAAACTGTATATCCACATGCAGGAGAATGAGTCTAGACCCATATATCTCACCAAGTACTAAATGAAAATCAAAATGGATCAAAGATCTAAAAGTTAAAACAGAAACACTGTATCTACTGGAAGTTAAAATAGACACAACTCCTAAAGACAAAGACATAGCCAATGACTTTCTGAATATTGGCACACGAAATAATATCAAGAAGCCATACATTGAATCAGCAAATTAAAATGCTTCTTCACAGCAAAGGAAACAACAGAGTGAAGCAACAGCCCACAGCTTGGGAGAAACATTGCCAGCTATTCCTCAGACAGAAGACTGATATCAACAATATATAAATAATTGAAAAAAAATTAGACCACCCAAAATGAAAGATCCAATCAGAAAAAAAGGCAACTGAAATAAAGATGTACTTCTCAGATGAAGTACAAATGGCCAATAAATACATGAAAAAGTATTTATCATTGCTGGCCATCAGAGAATTGCAAATTAAAACAACACTTAGATACCATCTTACTCCAGAAAGAATGATTATCATCAAAAATCTAATAACAACAAATGATTGTGAAGATGTAGGGAAATAGGAACTCTACTACATTGTTCATGAGAAAGTAAACTACTACAACCACTATGAAAATCAGTGTGGAGATTCTTCAAAAAAACTATAAACAGAAATTCCATTTGACCTTGTTATCCTTCTACTAGGTAGAAGAGTTAAAATACAGTTAAAATAGTCACATTACAGGAATAAGTGCATACCCATGTTTATAGAGGTACACTTTACAAAAGCTACATCTTGGAAAAGCATGTATGTCCCTCAACAGAGTACATAAATAAAATGTGGTAGTTTTACACAGTAGACTACTATGCTGTCATAAAGAAAGATTATCTTGAGGTAGTCATAGGCAAATGGATGAAATTTGAGAACATAATATTAAATTACATAAATCAGACCTACAAGCTCAAATATCACATGCTTTCATATTATGTGAGGAACACAACAAAATAGGAAGAAATTCAAGTACTTCCTCAAATTATAGATTCCATTGTTTTTAAAATATTTAAATATATATTCTAATTGGTTTTATTTATACAACTAGTTTATTTTAGTTTGTTGAAAAGAGGGTTGCTATATGTTTGTTTCTCTTTTGTAAGAGCCTTTTTGATTTATGTCTCATCTTCTGAGTAACCACTTTGAAGATAACAATATATGATGTAATAACTATTGTTACTCTCTTATTAGTTTATTATGAAGTTTTGTTTTTTTCCATAAAATAAAGTAAATTTCAAATAACACATATAGTGACTTTGCAATTGAGATATGTTTTGAAAATTTGCCATTTTTCTGTAAACCCGAGACACTTATTTATCCCTGTCTTTTTGAATAATCATTCTTGTGTCTACCACCTGTTTGACGTGAATTTTAAATGTACAATAAGAAATCAAGAGCCACAGAAACACTTAAAATATATAACCATTTTACAAAGTATATATGCAGTGTGTTTTGAAAGCAGTCTTTTAAATCAAATATCTTGAATTTAAACCTTTTAACTTTTATAACTTGGTTCACTAATTTCTTCAAAACATTGCTGTTCTTTCATGTAAAAACATAAGAAATGATAACAGCATTTTCTCATGAAAAATGGAATTAACTGAGTAAGATATTTTATTTAAAATGCTTATCACTGTGCCCAGCAATCATTCAATGTTCTTTTTTCATGATGTCCACTTTTCCCCTCTTTATTGACTCTACCCAGTCTATTATGCAACCTTTGCTTGAAGGCAGTTGGTTAACACATGCAATCTTCTTTTTGTGTTGTTCGAAAACCTTCTTAATTCCACATATTGTGTATTTGATCCTTCCTATTTTCTGCTGTGGTGCATCCAGGATCCTATAACAGGATCTCATAGGTTTATAAAGACCAGAAATTTGTCTCACAGTTTTAGAAGCTGAAAATCTAAGATCAAGAAATTCAGTGTTTTCTAAGGAGAAAAACCTAGTTCCTGATTCCTGGATTGCTGTTTTCTCTGTGACCCAGGATAGAACCAAAGAAGCTCTCTGAGTCTCTTATGTAAGGACAAAACTCCCATTCAGGAGCCCTCTGCTCTTATCTGTTCACATCCCAGAGACCCCAACCTCCTTGTGCTGTCATGGTGGCAGTCAGGATTACAACATGGGAATTTGGAGGAGGTGTTAGTGATACAGGAAAAGCATAGCTCTCAACCCAATAGATATCAGATATGCAGGGTTTGTGGTCTCACAACCCTGAGGAATGACATTTCAAAGCAAAGGAAGAGGTTAGGAGAGTTTTATTGGAAATGAGGAGAAGGAGAATAGCTTCTGGATTTCCAGGAGGGGTCCTGAGTGGGTGGCCACTGAAGCCCTTTGTTAGGAATAATATATATATATATATATATAATTTATACAGCCAAATTACAGTGTGGGAACATCAGGGGTTACACTAAAATCAACTTATGTGATCACAGCTAGAGCCACTTGCCTAATATTGCTCCAAAAGGGAAATGAGTTATGCAGCACAGGTACATGGAAAGAACAAAGACATTCTGGGTGGGAGAGGATTATGGGTCTGGATGCTGTGGTCATGCACATATGGGCCTGATGCCTTGCTTATCTGGGTCCCACTGGCATAGATGGTGCCAATTGCAGTATTATCTTAAATTGTTTTTTCCTGTTCATCTCTATAGAGGGTTGGAATCCTGGGCATTGCTTTTCCATTCTGAGGCCTAAATCTCATCAAATTTGCCTGCAGGTACAATTCTAATGTCTTTATTTTTTGTGCTGATTTCCTTCAGGGCCCAAGCCCTCTCAGACTCTACATTAATTTGTATCTGTCTTACCTGGTTATAGGACAAGGGTGCATTCAATTGAACTGATTCTACAAATTTCAACTTAAAAATAATGAGATCTTTAAGAAATGTTCTCTGAAAACTTGCAGAAGTATTTCAGTACTGTATCTCCCATGCTAGGTCTAGTTACCAGTTTATAACTTACACAAGGGCAATTACCATGGGTATTATCACCTCCCTATAACTTAGCCATTGTAGACACAATACAGATATATCATTTAGATCCATGAAGATGAAGTAGTCAAAAGGAAATAGCAATCAATAAAAATAATTAGGAATTTAAAAGTAAACATTAATTAATCCACTGGAAATAGTGCCATGAGACTGAAAGATTTTTTGGCTGTCAGTTTAGAGAAACTATATAATTTCTCTAATACATAATTTACTCAGTTTTAAGTATGATATATGTCAATAAAATTGAATGTGGCCTCATATTTACTTCTACAAATAGGTATTACTTGAGCTGGATGTGGTGGCACACACAGGTAATCCCAGCACTTGGGAGGCTGAAGCAGGAGGATCACCACAAGTTCCCAGACTAAATAAGGATACCCTGCGTCAAAACACACAGGCAAACAAAATTAAATAGGTATTAGTTGATTCATTCACCTATCCATTTATTTATCTACCAAACCTTGAGTCTCCTGCTGAAAACTGGTAGATTTTAATGACTGAATTGATCTGTTTGCCAGTTATTTTTATTGCTTTAATTGTTGAATTTTGTTATAAAATCATGATAATTTAGTATCACTAGCTTTGGTAAAATATCAGTAAACGTTTTAATATATACATATATTTAATTTGTTTAATTATCCAAAACTATTATCAAATACTGGAATACTTTGTCATGTTCTTTTATGTTCTCTGAGCAGACATGACAACAACCACATTTCAAAAGCAAAGGTTGTTCTTGTACTTAAACTGTATCCTTTTAGGTCATAATTTTGTACACTTCTACATATAACAGTGTGTTTTAGTAGACTTTAAATTTAATTTGGATCACTTTGCCAAATAGTTATTGTGCTCTGCTTGATAGTTAGGTGTCATTCTTTGGAAAATACTAAAATGAAAGGAATATAGTCTTTGTCATAAAGGAATTTACAGACCAATTTTGGAGATAAATATAGACATAAATAATTTGAAGATCATCTTCTCTGTTAATTGAAAGATGCATCAGCTATGTTTCTAATGAGAGAACAGATATATATATATTTATATATATATATATATATTTCTTTTTCTCATGTAAACTACTTTTCATACTTTATAATAAAACAAAAATCATTTAAATTAATAAGGAAAAACTCTTTGTAAGTGAGGAAACTTTAAAATCCAACATTACTGCCTTCTCAAATAATCATTTTTACTCATTTCCTTCCTTTCTTTATATTTTAAACACATTTTACAACTTCCTCACTGTCTTAAATTATTTAAGAAATTAGATGGGTAGGATCATTCATTCCTAATTGGTTTCAAATATAGTTGCTTTTAAAAATATAAGATTTAATAAATTTGTCTTCAATCTATTTCAAGATACTAAAACACTGCAGAATTAAATTTTGATTTCACAGAGGTAGAAAATGAATGCTCACAACCCCAATATGATAATTTTGCATTGTGCTAAAAACTGGTATACCATCTCTTCCTGAAATGGATGTTGCCTGTTGTTATGTTTTGAAGACCTTTCTGTGTTTTGTTTTGAAATGCTGTATTGTGTTTGACTCTATTCTGTTTTCCCTTTTTTTTGTTTGTTTTTTTTGTTCTGTTTTGTTTTGTTTTGTTCTATTCTCTTTAAAAAATAAATAAATGAATAAATAAATAAATAAATAAATACATAAATAAATAAATAAATGGATGTTTGCTATTACACCAATAAATTACTTCTGTATAGTAACCATACTCAAATTTTCAGGGATAAATAGTAGTACACATTTTTTTCTCATGCATCTTTGAGGCTAAGTTGAAATCCTTAGTAATATATCTACCCTTTGCTAATCTCACTCAAGTTTGTTTAGCTTGAAGGTGCATTTATGGGCTGTCTGGTTGCCAGGTTTTATGACTCTCTTCTTTGTTTTATTCAGGCCAGTAAAGTGTCTGTGGCAGTTCCTGTTTATGGTTGTAGTAGCCTCATGGAAATGAGAACATGAGCCAAAAAGAAAGTCATTTCTAGTTTCTGCTTACGTCAGGTCTAGGAACATCTCATTCACCATGGCACACCACATGCCCGAGCCCAGAGCCAGACTGAGTTAGAAAATTGAGGCAGGAGCTAAGAGTATGGTAGGCTGGCTGGAAAACCAGAGGCAACCTGAGGAAGCAGAGGCTGATCAACAGAATTTGACCTCTCAGTCACAGAGAGAGAGGAATTTCCCATAGACCAGATCTGAAAGAGTATAAGAGACAGTGACTAATGACTTCATCACCACTGAAATCTTGCTCTTCTGCTAATCCTCTTGTTTCTGCAGAGGCCCATCCTGCTTACAAAAAATACTTCTTACTGCTCTTCTCTTTTCTTCACTCTTCTTTTCTTCTTTCATTTTCTTCTTCATTCTTTTGTTTTCTTCCTTTCCTTTTGTAAGTCTTGAACCTTTTCTGACCCTCCCAGCCCTTAGTCTGCTTGCCGGCAGAAGCACTACTGTCTGCAGGGAACTCAGCTCATCACTGAGGCTGTCATTGGCAAACACAAGAAAGGAGATAAGGTAGGACAAGCAATTTTGCAGGTCTTGGAGACAGCCAAAAAT
>RJWT010020707.1:0-17857 GCA_004365215.1 Cuniculus paca | reverse complement strand
TGCATCATGCTAAGGCTTGGTAGTGTGCTGCCTGCCCAGAGAGGCACCTGACTCTTGGTCTGATGCTCTGCCGTCGCTACCCTGAAATTTATAAGAGCTCCTGGTTTTACTCTGAAGATTTGATAGTAGGTGAGTCCCGCTCACAAGATCTACACTCAACGGAACCAGAATGAACTCTCAGGAAAACGCTAGGCTTCGAGCCAGGAGAACTGTGTGCTGCGAGAGAGGCTACTGGAAGATGACTGAAAGTACTTTATAAACAAAATAAAAAAAAGGAAAAGATGGAGTGCCAGGCAGACCACACAGGAGATGAGGGTATGTGGAAGAAAGCGAGGAGCGGTGAACGGAGGCCAGCATCTCCCCAGGGTGACAAGGGTGATCTATTCCACAAGTTTGTGACGGTCTTGCACAATGAAACCTTAACCAAGGAAGCCTCCCCACGCCGAAGGGTGGACGCTCTGCAGGGAGGAGGAAGGAGTGGCATCTTCGCATCCTGCTGGCCTCTGCCCTTGTGCAGGATCTGCTGTAGCGCACAGTGTGCCTGCTTGGTCCTTCCTCCCCACAGAGCACCTGGGCAGGGCAGATCTGTTCTCAGCAGGTGACCTCAGGTAAAACATGGGCCGCTCAGCATGAGCCCATCCTCCTGCCACTGCCCTGAAACCTGCGTCTTCCTGCCTCAGCTCTTCCTGTCCTCAGCATGCATCGCTCACCTTTGGCGGCTTTGCTCTCCTGCCACCTCCTCTTCCAACCTCTTCAGCTCCTCCCCTCTGGCTTCTGCTGCTTCGCCCTGAGCCCGGAAGCCTTTCCTCCACCTGCGGCCTCCCTAGGAATTCTGAACGCCTAGCACTCCTCCAAAAGAGACCACCTGGACTCTCCAGTGGCCCCTGTGAGAGTGCGTCTTGGAGGTCGCCTCTGGCAGAGTGACCTGGGAGGGATGCCTCATTAGAAATGCAGACTCAGGGACATCTGTAAGCCCAGGAGAGCCTATGCACAGGAAGACACGTGACCTTGGCTTGCACCTCCTGACCTCTTCCTGCAAATTCCACTCAGTTCTCAGAGTCAGTCACCAGGGGCCCCAGACTCCACCTTTGAATTTCTTTCCTCTGTAATTCCCCCACATCAAAGTGCCATCTTGAAATTTCCCTTTGAGCCTCCATCTGTCTCTGTGGTCTCATTTTCTTTTCTCCCCACTCATCCCCCAGCCCAATCCTGCAGGACCTCTTTTTTCTGTTTCTTGCTCCATTTTTCCCTCCCTGCCCCAAGACCTCACACCCTTGTCCCTGTCTTTGCCTCTCACTCTCTGCAGACTCTTTTCTTATATCTTCGTCCCTACCACTCCATCGAGGGCCAAGTCCCCGTTTCCAACTGCTAGCTTGACAGTTTCTTCTGGTATCCTTCCAGCTCTTCCTGCTCAACAAACCTAAGGCTCAGAACAACCTTTCTGAATTTAATTACTTCAGAATGTTTGTGCTCTTTGTGCTGAGTGGCCTACTTCTAGGAATTTATCCTGAAGAAAAAAATTGGAATGATTTAATGATTTAAATGATTTAAGGTTGTTCACTATAGATTCCTTTATAAGAGTGAAGACATGGAGACAACCCATGTCTATCTGCCCCCTGGAGAATAGAGACTTAGAGTCCAGCTAGAAGATGGAGTAGAATGCACCATTTAAAGTGTGCTTTGAAGAACATTTCATGGAGGTTGGACAGAGAGTGCACCACTCAGGTCTGAGCTGCCCCAGGCTCTGAGTGTTTGTGCCTGTCATGGTCACGCCACTCTCCTAGTACATAGCACTGCGCTGCCCCCACGAGCGCACAGGATGGTTTGATGGACGGATGATCGACCATCTTCTAACCCTCGGTTCCTGTTCCCTTAATGCCCACATCCTCGTGGTGGTCAGGCTGGAGGGCGTCCTGAGTGTGTATCTCTGACATACCTTTCCTAAGTATGGACCTTCAGGGAACTCTCCTGTGTGTACCATGCCTTCTTCCCCAGACCATCGCCACCCCCATCCTCAGGGTCCAGCCCCTCCTGCCCGCCACACACCGTGCACCGCTGTGCACCCCTGCGCCCCACGGCTGGCCACAATGCTGAGCGCCTTCTCCAGCCTGCATTGCCAAGCCTGGCCGAGTCCTCACCAGGGCGCTCTTCTGCAGGAACTCCTGCTTCCCTGACAGGCTGCTGTCCGGCCGTGCTTCTCACCGCAGCCACTGCCAACACATGCCTTCCCTAGGTCCAGAGCACTTCCTCTCTGTGTTGAGAAGACTGATGTCAACCCCAGCCTTTTTTTATTTCTCATTTTGAGACAGTCCCACTGAGTCGCTAAATTTCACAGGCCAAGCTCCAACTTGCGATCCTGCTGCCTCAGCCTTCCACAGTGCTGGAATTACAGGTATTTGCCACCATGCCTGGTGCATGTTTAATGTTTTAAAATAATTTTCTGAGTCATACCATGGTTCAATAACAATGACTTTCCAAACATCTCCCCTCAGCTACCCAAACTCTTTGCTGGAAGAAGCTACCCTTCCTCACATCCAAAGGATGCATATATATGCAAGTTTTTTAAAAAAACAAATGGTGGCTAGGATTTATCACAGAAAAGGTTTTTTTCCTTTTTCTGCCCCTTGATTTCCTCCATAACAGTTGATTGTGGGGGTAGCTCTGTATCAGTACGTAAGGTGCCTAATGTGCCATTTTTAATATGTAGGTTTTAAGGTTCACATTTTCAGGGAATGTTTTATTTAAGAGTGTGTAAAGAAACAGATTGTACTACAAACGAAGGGCTAAGAATAGACTGTGAATTTGGCCTGCTTACTGTTATCCCTCATGATTTACCTTGGTAACCGAAATAATAAAACAGCTCTGGGATAGTGGGGTTGTGTGGGGAGGATGAAAATGCTCCTTTTTGGGGACTCGTGCTCCCCCTGCTGGTGACCTACTGCCTGACAGTTTCCCAATCAGGGAAAAGTCCAGAGGAAGCCATTTTGAAGATTGATGAATAATAATAGGTCTTTATATTCTGAGTGACATTCAGTGATTAGGCAGTTTATTTGAGTTTCTTCTTGCCAAAGTTGAAGTTGGCAGTTGTGTGGTTATGGCTAAAGGAGAAATTGTGCCCATTCATCTAATGAGCTGGTACAGAGCATTGGTGGGAGAGTCAGTGGCTAAAGTGATGTTTCCCTGAATGTGATTTTCCACAAGTCCCAGTGGTGGGTGGTGGGTTTGGGTGAATATATTAACATACTTTACTGCTGCCCCTAAAACTATTTCCTTTTCCCCTTCCCTGGCCGGTGGCAAATGGGCTTGGAAGTTCAAGGTCTTGGTTAGCACAGAAAAGGTGTCAATATAGTTTGAAGGCCACCAGACTGGGGCAGAGCGTGGACAGTGGTTTCCCCAGGTCATGTAGGGCCACAACTGCTTGCTCCCCCTGTAGTACTGGGCCCCTCAAAGGTGCTCACGCCTGTGTTCCTGCAGGTACCACCGTGGCCCCTTTCTGAGCTAGTTCTGTCCATGCAGATTCCCAACCCCACCACCCTCAGTAGTATCGTTTTCATCAGAAACCATGCTGGAACCAGGTATAATGACTCACACTTGTAATCTCAGCACTCTGGAGGGCTGAGGCAGCGACATCCCAAACCCATACCCACCTGGTCAACTTACTAACTTACTGAGACCCTGTCTGAAAATAAAAAATAAGGATGGGGGTGGGTTGTAGCAAGAAAGAAACCGTGTGGGAATGTCCACCTGAAGACCTCTTGTCTTGTGGATTTTCCTAGATGGTTAAGTAAATTTATACTGAAAATTCCCCTACTCTGAAAAAAAATTCATAACTAAATAAAAATTTTATTTAAAAATATCCCACCCCCAAAAAGCCACTCTCAAGCCACTGCCCAGGCTGTCCCTTGCATGCTCTGCTAAACTCTTTGAGGAGTCATCTCTTTCCATTTCTCATATTCTGTTGTTGTCTCAGACCCTGTCACTTGAATCCTGGGTTTTGGTGATTAGAGTATGGAGGGAGAGACTGCTTTGAGATGAACTGTATGTCCTCGAACAAATTGCTTAGCCTCTCTGTTCCTCAGTGTCTATGTGTTTGAAGAAGTATCATAATACAATGTCCTCTACAAGGTCTTTGTCAACTCACAGGAGATAATGTCAGCCAGGCAGTTGTTCTGTGTGGCCTATGCCTCAAACGAGGTTGCAGGAAAGATTAGTTGGCTGTTTCTGTTCATAGCAGTACAGTTGCTTTGTTGTTGACTTTGTTATTGTTACTATTACAACTACCACAACTTCTCCTGGGCCCATTTTACTACCTCTAGTCCTGCCTCGGATGATGGGAAGTTGGTAAGTGTCCAAAAAGAAAGCACCTATTACTGACCATTGGACAGAGTCCCTGGAAGTAGATGATTGGGGACATCCATGAATTCATGTTGCTTCATTTCTGGGAGAAATGGCTGCATTGTCCAGGAATGCCAGAGAAAATAGAATCAATTGTGTCGGCACTGCGTGGTCACACATAGCCCGAATGGCATCCCTCAGCACACCCAGCAGAGTGGAGCCTTATCTTTTGTTTCTGAGAGGCTACTTCGAGCAGATGATCTGATTTCCTTAAGAAATGGGTGTCGTGTTGAGCACAATTGTGATCGCATCACTAGCCCATCAGCTGGTGAAAGGGAGCTGAGATCAGGAGGTCTAAGCAAAATATTGCGAGCAAGATTAGAGGACCAGTGTCTATGGAAAGGTCAACGACCTGACTGCAAAAGAGGACCAACAAATGGAATGACGTGCAAAGTAATCGATAAAGACTATGCAGAATTTTAAGACTAAAGAAAAGAAGAAAATAAAAGCTCCAAGTACCCAGCTGAAGAAAACTACCTACAGTAATGTCAGAGTGTTCTATGGACTCACAGGGAATATTAATTAAGATGCTACAAGTCACTTCAGGTAAGATAAAGATGAATCCAAAGCCATATATATGTGCAGACCTATACATATTCATGCCTCTCTATGTACGTGGGTGTGTGCCGCTATCTCTGGAATCTAAAGAGAGGTAGGAGAACAATTCTGCTGTTCTGATTTATCCTGCTGAAAGGAATTGAAACTTGGCTATTATGGTGATTTCCACATCATTTTAAAACAGAAGTGCCAAGAAAATCCCCCAAATAAAATAAAGACTACTTTTTCAATTTCCAGGCCAATAGAAAGTGATTGAAGTTTTTGATGAGTATCAAATCATTTCCTGGCTATATTTAATTGTGCATAGAAGGGGGATGCATGTCCATGTCTATAGCCGCCTGTGCATACAGACCAAGTTTGGCTTCCAAGAATGTATTTCAATACATATTCTAGAACCTGATATATCCCAGTGAATCAAAATG
Organism: Cuniculus paca; assembly: GCA_004365215.1. Classification (NCBI taxonomy): domain Eukaryota; kingdom Metazoa; phylum Chordata; class Mammalia; order Rodentia; family Cuniculidae; genus Cuniculus; species Cuniculus paca. Next base: position 12,482 of record RJWT010020707.1, on the reverse strand, counting down.
GTCATCTCAAAGGCAACATTATCTATTGTACTGATTCTGAAATTCCCCAAAACTCCTTTGAAATACTTATTTTAATCTTCTCCATTGATAGTTACAAATCATGAAAAAGAAAAGCATTTATTTAATCAAATGTACTTCTTGAGCATATACCTTGTACTAGGCATTGTGCTAAACATCCAGCCTATGGGCATGCCTGGGACATAGGTGGGTCTAAAAAGGCAAATCTTATTATTTTTGTCACTTGAAACACATTACCAAACATGTTCATGCATCTTGTTAGACTCAGCTGTTTCCAGAAAATTTAACCCACCCTTGAAAAATCAAGGTATGGTACTCTGAAAGGTAATTCAGATTGCTATTGTTAACCATGAGCAATTCTCAAATAGGAAATTCCATAAGATGCTTTGGGAAATGGTGGAATAATTGTTTAACTTTCCAGGGAAACCATGTTGTGTAAGAGGACTTGCTTGAATGGTATATAGACAGAGATAGAGATGGAGATGGAGATGGAGATAGATACATATTCACACACGTATATAGTCATTCACCCTAGTTTCTATTTTCCTATGTGACTCAATAGAGTATATGTTACACATATGCATGCATACATGCGTTCCTTCATTTATCTTGCATTTTAAACCATTTTCTTTCTGTTCAGGTACTGTTAGTTTTTCCTGGAAGCCACCTCTGAGCCCTGAGAGTTGACAGATTATTCATTGATCTGTTGTTTTTGTCTCCCCTTTTCCAGAATCCTAGGGAATCGAGTAGCCGAATTGGAGAAAAAATTAAGAACTCTGGAAGTTTCTGGTTTGTGGAGTCTTCCAGGTAAACAGAACTTCATGAAAACTGTTTTTAAAGAGAAGCTGTCATACAGTTTGCAGAGAAGATTCTACCATTTTAATGTCTTTTATTTGTAGATCATTGCTGAAAAATTGACAAGTGTTTTAAACTTAGAAACCATCATTGAAAAAGACAGAATCAGAAAACACGATAAATGTTTAACTTCTCACGTGTTGGACACTGAAGTTCTGCTAACCTAAATTCCGAAATTGTCATTGTATGTGTCTGTGTGTCATATCTCCCTTTTGAATATAGTGAATTGTTTCATTTTTTGCCTGTAGGTATTTTCTAAAGATTTGTTCAATGTAATCATCACTCCTAAAATGAATGTGAGAATATACAAAGATTTGTGCAATTTAATCATCAGTCCTAAAAATGAATATAAAGATCTTACAAAGATTTGTTCAATTTAATCATCAGTCCTAAAATCGAATGTAAGCACGTACGAAGATCTGTTTGGTTTAATCACTGGTACTAAAAATGAAGAGCCAAAAGTCTTTCTAACCCAGTGTATTTCACAACCACCCTCTCCTGCCTTCCACCATCCCCTTTTTATGCAGCTTGAACACAAAACTTTCCCTAGGAATTTTCTCCCTACATTTGCCCAACATGTGAGGAAACTGATGTTTCACTTTAATTAGCTGCATTTATCCCAGTTATCTTGGTAAAATACCCCTTTCAGGAGACCCCTGTCAGCTATTCCCTACTCTTTAGAAACTTATATTTATCGTTTTCTCCCACCTCCTCTTTCCCTGGAAGGAAGAATGTATTTTTAGTTGCTTACCCTTTCCACGCAAAGCAGTCTCCTGTCCCCTTGGCTCGTGTGGGCTGCTTGCCTGTAATGGATGAGAGATGAAAATTGCCACAGGGAGGTGGACAGCATCCACTTTCCTTAAATGTAAATCTGAATGGCCACCTTTCGTGGCCTGGAAGTGTGTTTCACAAATTGGAGTTCTGAGCCGAGATTCCTTGAACTTGATGTCAACAGACCTAACAGAAGTAATTAGTGGCAAGTGCTGTCCGGGGATCTGAGCGATTCATTTGGCACAAGACCCTTCGGATGCTGTTCCAGCCCGTTTTCTGTTCAGGCCCTTCTCTTACTGCACCGAAGCCAGGCAAATGTGCCACTCGTTTGTGGAATCAGGTTGCCATTTCTGTGCATGTACGCACCAGAGTTTTGATTTTTTTCTTCTCAACGTGACTTAGTGAAATTTCTCACTTTTTCATGTCTATAATTTATGTAAAGAGAAGTTGAAGAAGAGGACAAATGCTGAGGATTTTCTGTCTAGGGCTGTAGGGGGCAGATGAGACTCCATGAGGCAATGTTGCAGTAACGCTTGTTTCTCTTTCCTTTTGCTGCGTGAAGGCCTGAGCTACAATGTTTCCGTAGGAGTTGGCAGTATGTCCTTTATGAATTATCTGTTTTTGTGGCTAACATCAGCTGTGCATTCTGTCATCCCTGCATGTAAATATGTGGAAATCCATTAGCTATGTTTCCTTGAGCTTTCCTGACTAGAATAGTGAATTCAATTAGTACAAAGCCAGTATGAAAGAGCAACATTAGCTTTGAGGGACTCACCTGAGTGAACTCTGCGTGGTGGCCATAGTGGTCCTAGTCTCTGGCCTCAACCAGCTACAAGGGTGAGGACAGGAGGAAAAGGGCGGTTCTCCAGCCCTGATAAAGTTTGCGTAAGACAGTAGCGTCTCCTCGGCACATAATGAGGGATGTGCAGAGACAGCCTCACATGAGGGTGCATTGTGATATCTTCAGTCCCTCAGGAATAAGGGCAGGGGAAGCCTCTTCCAGCGTGAATCAGATGAGACCTTTTCTGCTTGTCGTTTTACGTGTCTCTATTTACTGAATAGTGGAGTGAGAGGCAGTATGCTCTTTTCTGCCTCCTTCTCCTCCTCCCTACTTCCTCCCTTCCTCTTCTCTCCTTTCTCATCCTTTCCCCAAATAGGAAGCAAATCACTGTGTTTGACCAACAGGAGGACACCAGGTCCTTGGTTTCAGAGAATTATCAACTCTCTCTTGCTTGCCAGCATCTTGAAGGAGTCAGTGTCTCCTCCTATGGACCAGCCCATCACTGCGTGGGCACCTTCCTGAGCACCAGCTTTGTGAATCAGATGCTGAACCAGGCACTCTGCTCGTGCCTCTCGCCCTCTCTGAGAATCTACAGTTCAGTTAGGGAAACAAGATGAATATAGATCAGGCAGTGAAAGGAAAGCAGAGAATGGTACATGATTTGGATCTCAATGAGTGATAAGAATATTAAGATATGAGGAATGAGGGTGGGGAGTCATTGAATGCTCATCCTAGAAGGACAGTTGAGAGCAAGTCATGCAAGGATGGCGTAGATCATACAACAGCCATTCCCATATCTGTGGCAGACATTGCTAATCCATCACTTTGTTCTTCCTCAGTGATTCCAGACCTGGTCCCCAGAATGCCCCTCCACAGTGGCTTTCCAGGAAGCCACCTGTGGTCAGAGCTGACAGAGTGAAAGAACACACTCCCCTTTCTGGATCTCTCTGTTTTAGATGAGGAAACTGAGGCGGGTCATTAGATGATTCCTAAGGCCACAGAGGCTGGCATGAGTGCAGGTATTCAGATTCTCCTGTTGGTGACCTTCAACCAGTGCTTGGTGACTACAATTTTGAGGAGGGAGCAGGGAGCAGATCAGGGTAGCTGGACAGTGGCTCCCACAGCGAAGTGTGCTGCAGGGAAAGAATTCACACCCAGAGCAATCTCTTCAGTGACTCACACGGGCAGCAGTAGAAGAGCCTGCACACCCCCTTACTATACAGCAGAGTAGCTTTTGGATTTTCAGCCTTCTGTGGCTTTTTTTCTTTGATTCTCTTCTCCCTCCCTCCTCTCTCAGTCCACGTGATAGCGCTCTTGATGTTGTTGCTAGACTTGGGGATGATGTGATCTTGCTGAGAGGTAGACATGTCTGACAAATGTCACAGCAAGCAGAGAGAAATCATCTGGATAGCAGAGCCTATTCCAAATTGTTTAACCTGTCTCTGACACGTGAAAAAGCTATGGGGCAGGTGGGGAAGCCAGAGGGTGGGCCTTGCTAGCCACGCCTGTTAGCAAGGATCACTTCCCACCCTCCCCACATCCCTACCTGCCAGCCCATTCTCTCAGCCCTTGTCCATCTCTGCAGGATGAATGGCACTGGGGTAGCTCTGAGGGGGACATTCCTGGGTGTGTTCATGGCTAAGAAAGAAAGAAAGAAAGAAAAGAAAAGAGGAAAGAAAAGAGGAGAAAAGAAACGAGGAGAAAAGAAATGAGAAAAGAAAAGGGAGATAGAAAAAAAAACCTAGCTAGAGCAGATCCTGGCTCTTTGAGCTTTTTATTTTCATTCTGTCTCCACTCCACACATTGACCCCAGGAGGAAAATAAGTGGTTTAAAAGTGCTTAGTATGTTTTGGAGAAGGAAAAGGAGACTTTTGTGCCACAAAGAATTGGGAGAGGTGGGTATGGTGGTGCATGCCTGTAATCCCAGCATTCTGAGAGACTGAGGCAGGAGGATTGCAAGTTACAGCCCAGATCCTGTATCAAAATAAAAAATTCAAAGTGGACTGAGAATATAGCACAGTATGAAAGCCCTTGTTTCATTCCCCAGTACTGGAGGGAGAGAGAGAGAGAGAGAGAGAGAGAGAGAGAGAGAGAGAGAATCAGGAGAACTTCTGGAAAATGGAAGGGCCTATGTGGCTTTCTGTATTACTTTAGCTTGACTCAAGATCATAGGCCTCCCTCCCCCACTTCCCTTCTTCTAGAATTAAGAGCCAAATGGAAGTACAAGATTCAGATCAACAGATTAGGGCTTAATTTAGTCAACACAGATGGAATCTGGGCTTGGAGACAATGGAACTAAGTGCTTTCTAAGAAAAGTTTTTGAATCCTTCAAACATTTGGCAAGAATGACCCACCATTTTACTTTAAAATTGGGCACTGCTTTCTCTAGGGAAAAGTCTGGGAAGGTTGTTTATCTTCTCCTCAACCCTCGCTTTGACTGGACATAGATAAAGGATGCTCCTATTTCCTTCCTCTACAAGCTCATGGCTCAGATTTTTGGAGAGGTTTTGGAGAGGTTTTGCTAGGTCCAGCATTTTTGAAGCACCATTGTGGCATGGAGAATGACCCTGTGGTTGGGTGGGGCCAAGGAGACATTATCCCCTGATGGATTCCTTTTGTGAGGAAGGACTAAGGACCTGCCAGAGGCTGCCTTCACCACTCAGCTAAAGCCAGCTCCCGTATCGCCCATACTTCTGATTCTTTGCCTCCCAAGGCAGAAGGCCGTGGGAAGGCTGACTAGGACGTGGAGGGGCATAGTCTCCCAAAGGCTAGAGAGCTGCCAGCCCACCTGCCAAAGAAACACAGCTCAAGAAATGCTGTCTGTGACTTGCGGGCAGATGGTGTTTCTGTGATGGAGAGAAACAAAAGAAATTGAGCGTGAACCACCTGCTCTGCATTCATGCTGACCAAGGCCTGATCACCATGAATCCAGCAAGGTGCTTCCAGATTGTATCTTTGCTGCATGAACAGTGGCCTGATCATGCTGACTTTAATTCTTATAGGCTCCTATCAACTTACAGGCTTATAGACTTCTTATAGGCTCCTGAGCTGCAGGTTAGTAGCTCTCTTTGGGAATTCTCTGCAAAGTGTGGCCCTGAAGATCTCCAGGTTTTTCCACAGAAGACAATAGATGTGCTGGTGCAGAACCTCAGGGTCAGCTCTTAGTCTTTGGGTACAACTCTTGGCTAGCAGAGTAACCAGAAGCTGTGGCTGCTGGCCTATCTGGCTGAGGCAGCAGTGGTCCCCAGGCCCACCAGGATTCCTAAGAATAATTTGTCAGCCGGTTGTTCAGACATTTATTAAGCACTTACGATGCGCAAAGGTCTCCCACAAAGCCTTGGAAATGAAGTTAATAAAAGACACAGCCTAATGGGAAGACAGTATTATTAATGAGTAGGAAGGGCCCAGGGGCACAATCCTGGAATTGTATCCAACCTTTACCTGGTTCTCCAAAGAAGTAATAGACATCTTAACCCAAGTGCCATTCTGTGCTTGGCTGAACCTGACACAGAAAAATCACAGGACTTTGGAGCCTCTGCTCTGAGCCTCAGAGATGTTACTGGGCTGACTTCACACAGCTTTAGAGATAGTGTTTCTCAAAGTCAGACAGGTAAGACTAGAGTGCAGGCTCGATTTGTGGGCCCTGGGGCTTCATTTCTGGCAGAATGAGAAAACCCAAAGCCTCATGGTCCAAAACTTGACATCACATCCTTCCTGGTGGGCTCTCTTGACCTCTGGGACTGTATCATTTTATGTCTATGTACTCTGTGTCTGGTATCAGCCCATCATGCTCATGTTCAAAGTCACTCTTCCCTGCTCTTCAGCTTCGTAGCGTACCATGGCCTTTGTAGCTTACCTTGGCCTCTAGCATGGAGCTGTCATGGTTGTCTTTTTCTTGCCCTAATTATCCCAAGCTTTTCTATCTGTGTGGGGAGTTGTTACTAGTAGGTTGAAGGGCATGACTGGATTGGCACTATATGTTCTAAGTGGAAGTTCAGCTGGAACGATTTGGAAGACTTGATGCTATCTGCTCTAAGGCACAGTTACTATTCAATCTAAATGACCAAGTGGAATCAAGTAAGATATAGTGTGCATGGAAGTCAATACTAATCATTCAACAGGTGACATCTGCAAGTGCTGGCAAAACACCCAAACGCTTTGCATCAGTTCATTTCATCTTTCCCACCACCCAAGAGGTGGGTGGGGTCTGTTACTCTCTTCCCTCACTTTGCAGATGAGAGATGTGAGGCCCAGAAAGTTGAAGTGACTTTCTTGATGTTAATAGCAAGCGACATCGTCTAGAGCTCACAGGGCAGAGTATAGCCCCAGAGCCTCCTCTCCGGAGCCCTCTGCTGTCCTTAGAATTATTTTGGTCTCATCCACTCAGCTTTTGGGAGATGCAAAGGCTGCCCCTCAACAGTGGCCTAAGTCAGCATCTGTGCCTGAGCCAACTGTCAGGAGTGAGTCAGGGTCTGGCATCGTAGACGTCTGGCCTGGACCTCACAGCTCCGTCCTCACCTACAGAAAGGGTTTTCTGGCTATTCCCCTCTGTGTTATCTGGAAGAGTGAAGGGTCCTAGTCCATCAGTCAGTTCATTATTTAGGAATAAATGCAGCCCAGCTCCACTGGTGACATGACACACCCATTTTTCCCTTTTCCATGACAGGGAGCAAGGATACCATACTGTTCAGCGACCCTGCTCTTTCCACCGTACAAAGATCAAGATCCCCACTGCTGAAGTTTGTTGAGCAGCCCACGGACAACCAACCAAATCTCAAGAGTGGTAAGTGTATTGGTCAGCCTTCTCATCTGTGGAACATGATCCTTGGCATCCACAGCTTAAAGAATGAAAGGTTTAATTTAGCTCGCAGTCTTAAGTTTTAGTGGATTCAGTCCATGGTTGGCTGGTTCCAGGGGAGAAACATCATGGTAGAATGGTATGGCAGAGTAAAGCTGCAGCGTTCATAGTGACCAGAAGGCAGGTCAGGGAAACAGTGCCAGAGAGGAACGGGTGAGGGACTGTATATAGGACCCAAAGTCACGCCTCCATGACCCATCCAGACACACCCAGGGGTGTGCTTTATTAATCTGCACAAGTGAGGGTAAGATCTTTCTTAGTCCAATGAAGTTGGCACAGCAGGACTAAAGGTCACAGTAAGTGCATCTCAGTTTCTCTGTCTTTGCCAGGCCTGTGTCTACCTCAGAAAAAGGTCTCAGTGGACCTCTGGTCCCTTCCCTTCCTACAGCCTGTGATATCATCCAGGCACTCCTCACATTTCCTCTTGTCGCTTACCTGGGGTCATCTTTTTGGGTGGTCCCAGCAGAAGAATGCAGAGTCCTGCCCTCTAGTGCCATGACATAGAGATTAAGAGGAAGGACTTAGGAGGTGAGTAGAATTTATATTCTAGTCCCACATCATAGGGGCTGGAAGAATGTGGACTAGTGACTCAGTTTCCTCTCTTATGAAGTGATGATGTGTGCTTGGTGCTTTGCTTATGTATGGTGAGTAGGAACCAGTGGACTGAACAGGCAGTGTCCTCTATCAGTGTAGTTTTAGAGGACACTAAAGACCCACTTACGGGACCAGATGAGGCAACCGATATGATACCAGATCTTCCCCCATATGGCAGTCTTGTTGCTCCTATGAAACTGTTTAGTTGTGCTGCTGTGGCTGCACCATATCTTGGTTCAACTCAAAGCATTTACTTTTCATGTTCATTTTGATTTTGGGGAAGAGCCAAAAATCACATGGTGCCAGATCTGGTAAATAAGGTGGTGGAGGATGCGCTAAGGTTTGTACACTCCTGCCTTTCTGTTGGATAGCACTTGGCAATATCGTTCAGTGTATTTTTTTTCAATAATTCATAAAAATACTTACCAAAGAGGACTTCCAGAACTGCTTCAGACAGTGGCAAGAATGATGGGTAAGTGTGTCCAGAGCAGGGGGGATATTTTGATAGGCATTCGTAGCGTTGTGTTTTTTGCTGTAGTAACTTTGTTTTTTTTAAAAAAAAACATTCACTGTCTATTTTGATCAAACCTTGCATTCTCAAAGTATCTCCCTCTTCTGGGTTCCATCTGCAGTTATCACCCCACGTTTCCCAGAGTCTGAACTTTCCCAGTGAATATTCCATATGTTCTCAATCATAATGTCGCCCATTCTCCTGGCCACTTTCTCAAACAGTCTGGCTTGAATCCTGGGAGTCGCTGACCATTGCCAGCCTCCCTTTCCCAGCCACATCTGACCTGTAAGCAAGCTTTTCTGCAGAATTTCTGGCACCTCGGTCCCTCCGCCTTGGGCTTGGTTCAGGCCCCGTTAATTTAATGGCAGGCTCTTTCTTGGATTTGCTGCCTCTCAGGCTGTTCTTGCTTCATTTCCATCCTCATCCTGCTGCTGTAGGACAAAGCCACTGGGATAGTTTCCCACCTTGCTCGTTCCCTACTCAAAGTGGTGTTCAACTGTCTTCTGCTTAAGGTCCTGACTCTGTAGCCTGGCAGAGTGCACTTTTCTAATCTTACACTCAGCTTACTTTTTACCAAAATGACCTGAGCAGCTATGACAGTTAGCCATTGCCATGTAACAAACCACCTCAAAGTTTAGAGCTTAAAGCCGCCGTCATGTGGCATTGCGGAGTCTGGAGTCTGGCTGAGACGAGAAGTTCTGCTAATCTGAGCTGGGCTTGGCAAGCTCACTCATGCATCTGTGCAGCTGTATTTTGAAACCTGCTTACTTCACTCATCATACTGAGCAGAGTGGTAAAGGTAGAAGCCAGGATTGTGTCTAGGATTTCAACTAAAAGATTCCCCAAGTGCTTGTGAGGGGAATTCCTGGAGAGTGCCCCTAACTCTTCTAGGTTTGACACTGGCTAGAAAGCAAGGTTGGGTCTTTCCAGCCCACAACATGCAGCTGTTTAGAAGGCTGCCCCATAATGCACCATGGCCCACAGCTTGGCTGATGGTCATCCTGCAGCAGCACCCAGTGTCCACATGGAGATCCAAAGCTCTGTGTCTGTTCTGGATTTCTCAGCCCCGTGCAGGGGTTGGGGGAGTAGGGGGCTGGGCCTACTCAACTGAAATGGAGCATGAGCCCGGCTTGATTTTCACGAGGCTGCTGTAAGTAATGGACTGATTCGAAATGATAGCTTCCAGAATTCCATCATTAGCTCTCATTGTTCCAACCCCATCCTCTGCTAGCGCTGGGTGGGGATAAGGATGCTTTCATGTGGCACTAGGGATGGCCCATCATTGCTGCAGCCCTGATTAATTCCAGCCGAGAGCAGCACACACTCAGGAGGACAAAGACTAGCTAACAAAGGCAGACAAATGTCCCCTTTGGACCAAAGGAGGGGGAACACATCTTTAAGGGTCTAGTCATCTTTTCTACAAAGCAACACTGTTTTCTTTTTTCCTCTTTCCACACTATTTGTGTCATGATGCATTTGTATCCATTGACTGCCTCATCATTATTGATATGTATTATTATTAAGTATTAATAGTAGTAATTGTGTTTGGTAAAACAGCACAGAATAATTGTTGTTATTTGCAATAATATTTTCTGACTCTTAGTTCAGAAATCTTTGATGGAAGTGGCAGTGCTGTGAGTCTATTGTTCAAGGAAAATTAAAACTTGGAGTTTAAGAGTTAATGCTCCAGAATCTTAGTGTCAGAGGAGATTGTGCTCCCACATGAAGCACCCTGGGGTCCCAGCGACAGCACAACCACTGAGACATCTTGAGGAACTTTTCTTTGTGTCCTGATGACATGAGTATATTTTAACAGGAGGGGCGAGTAGGTTGGTAAATCCTGCCAGTCAGCCAATCCTGGAGCCTGGCCCCTGAATCTTCATGGTCCCAAGGCTCTGAAAATCCAGCCTTTCTCAGAAAAAGTAAATGCCCAATAGGACCAAGCTATGGAATTGTAGCCTGCGTTCATCTCTCGCCCTACTGTGGCCGTATGGTAACCTATAGTGGTGACAGCCCCATCTGAAAAAAGTTAAACGCTTCTCTCCAGCGGTCTCAGAGGTTTGCCATTTTTAAAACAGATCCGTACATTTGGACATGAGCAGAATGTCATCTAAAGAAATGGCACAAGGGAAAAATACTAATGACCAAAAAGCCTTGGTATAATTTAGGCCACACTCGCTTAGATGTAAATGAAGATTCACCTAACCTATGGTTAAAAAAAAAACATGGCAAATGGTTTAGAGGTTAGATTGTTATGAGTAAGGTTAATTAATTTTTCAGGGACACCAGAATATACTATTAAGTGTCCTGGAAGAAGTAATTTCATAAGAGTAATTTCCAGAAGGAGTTTATTCACCTCATGTTGGTAAAAAAAAATTTAGTGCAGAAAGTACCATAATTTACTCCTTTTGAATAAAGCTTCCCCACACGGCTGGAACGTGCTCATTCTGACCCACTGTTTCTCATGTTCCCTCTACAACAACCATAAAAATTTTCATTTGTTGGTACAAAATTTATGTGATTGCTTCCCTGCACTACCTTCGAGGTAGCTCAATGTTTGTGTGAATTAAAAATCTTTTTTTTTTCCAGAAAGTACCTTTTTAAGAACTTTTAGGGCAGCAACCTGGATACAACCTGAATACCGTAAATCCAAAGCTTACTTTCATATATTAATGCATCTTATATACCGATGTCTGCTAAGACATTCATTTGTTCATGCATTTATGCATAAACCCATATATTCATGCATTTAATGAGCTATATAAGCACCTACCGGAGAATACTGGCCAGGTTAAAAATTGATCAGGCAAGTTTTTTTTACTTAAGGTAGTTATAAGTAACAGTTTGAGGGGAAAAATACAAAGCACTAAGCTCTTTAGGAGGTGCAGATATAGCCTTGTAGGAAGTCAGACACTGACAGTGTGATCTGTGACCATGTTTAATCAAACAGGTTTCATGGAGGAGATGGAGAAGGGGCTGACTCTTGCATTTTGTCATTCAGTAGAGAAAGGAACCATAGTCCTGGGGTGGAGGGATCGAGCACCTGAGCAGAGGCAGTGGGGTAGGATAGCGGCCCATGAAGGGATGATGTGGCTGGAGTGTGGGGATACGAGAAGTCGGGATAGCAAGTAGAAAGGGAGATGAGTGTTAGGTCATAGAAGGTCGTGAGAACCACATTAAGAGCTTAGGTTTTGTTCCCGAGGCACTGGCAGCCTTTGAAGGTTTTATAGCTGGGCAAAGGCATGGTGGGATTTGTAATTCAAGCTTGCTGTGCTTCTCAAACTGTGATGTGCACCCACATGGCCTGGGATCTTATTAAAACACAAATTCTGAAAAAACCTGTAGACAAGAGCAGGACCTGAGATCCTGCATGTCTAGCAAGCTACAGGGTCATGCCACTGCTACTGCTGCTGCTGCTGCTGCTGGTCCCTGGATCCCACTTTGAGCAGCAAAGCTTTAGGGAAGGTCCTTGGAGGAGGCTGGAAGCCGAGGAACCTGTTAGGATTTAACATGCATTGTTACCCTGGCTGGCCAGGTCCAAATAGGTATTCTTTTTAAACTAAGGCTGCTCCATTCCTCATATATATCCATTCTGAGCACAACAGTTCAGTTTCCAGGTACAATTGTTATGTAGCGAGTAATACAGAGCTAAATACAGACTTTTGAAAGTGTAAGGTGGATTTGGCTGAAAATCTGTACCTGGGATTCGTCTGTGGTCATCAGAAAGGTTAAAAAAGAAATGGCAATGTCAAAAGCAGAAGTGTATCCATCTGATTAGAGCTGTGAGGTTTGGGGCCAGCAGTCAGGACCTGCCTTGCTTGGTTGAAACCCATAGCCTCTGCCCCCGTGAAAACAGCATATTTATTGTCCCATATGAACACATTCTCTTCTTCTGTGCTCCATCCTTCCTCCTAGCAGTTTCATTTCCAACCTGTAGTCCACCTCATTTCACTAGTTCATTTCTTCCAGCATTTCTCAAAATATATACTTTTAAATCAAGGTTCAGTCATTTAAAAATTTTAAAACTTTAATTGGCACATAAACATTGTATATTGTTATGGTTTGTGTCTGGATGTCTCCTCAAAGCCTCATGT
>RJWT010020706.1:0-17871 GCA_004365215.1 Cuniculus paca | reverse complement strand
TCATAATCAGGAAAAAAAATTATGGTACTTTTGATGTTTTTGTCTTAGCGGGAGAATTCTACCATTGAAAGGACGTTTATGTTTTTGGTTTTTGTTTTGTTTTGTGGTACTGGGGCCTTTCACAGCTAGGCAAGCATTCTGTCACCACTAAGCTATATATACTCCAGTGACTGGAATTTTATTGTTTGTATATTTTGGAGTGCTTTTTCTCTTCTTCTTTTACAAGTAATGTTTTTATGTTTTATGATGTTACTGGGATACGTATGGCTTTCTCAAAGCAACAGTAGACAGGACATTAGAGTTATTGATCCAAAGTTCATTAATTTATTGTTATTCCATTATACTTTTTTTGAGTATTACTGTGTGTCAGGTATATATTAAGAATGAAGAAAGGGACTGAGATGTGAAGACTGGAGAGTTGAATAAAGTAAATTTCCTGATCTTGAGAATCCAGTGTGAAAGGAAATGTCTTAAAATATACTGTGATCCTTAAGAAAAATGCAGAGGAAGAGAGAGTAGGTGTGGGGTTGTGTCAGAGAGATGGCTGGCAATGTTAGCTGGGCCTGTTGGACAGGAAGGATCTGTAAAACAAGGGACTAGGCCACATGTGAACTTATACAGTGGATTTTCTTCTTTTTATTCAGTGAATTTTTATTATTGTTAAAAGAATTAATTCACATTAATATGGAAAATTTAAACAGTGACCAAAATGCAAAGACAAAATGAAACCACCCAGATGGCATCTGTATATTAAATCTTGCCCTTGAGGATATGATGGTACAGCTCAACTGGATATATCTGTCCTCTTCTTGTCTCCCACTGTTATCGCCTGAGTCCCTCCTTTCCATCCCTGCTGGTTGTTTCGTGTCTCAGAAACTCCTTAATGAATGGGGCTGTTTGCTCTTTACTCCATGTTGCATGAAACCCTGGTCCCTAAGTCCCTTCATAGGAAACAGCTCATGCCCAACTGTCGCAGAGGTCAGCCTGGCTTGAATTTGCTCACCTGCTCAGCAGAGGCCCTGCCCTCTGTAGTTGCTTTCCATCTCTGTCAGCAAATATTATCATTTGCATGTATGTTCACTCGTTGCTCATCTGCCCCCACCACTGGAATGCAAAACTCAGCAGGACAGGGTCCTTGTCTTTTATTTATTTATTTATTTTTTAAACTACTCAGGACCTAGAATTTGTTCCTCATCCTGGCAGTAACCCTGAGGTCTAGGTGCTGACCTAATACACGTTTTGTTGAATTTGTTAATGCCCATCCTTCCGCAGATTAAGACTTTCGTTGAGGAGGAACACAAGGTGGATGGGTCTGGGCAGTTTAGTGGCAGCTGCTTTCCTTACTCACCAGTTCTCCAGGGGAAGGAGTCTCTGTCATTCGCCCTGCCCTGCCCTGCCCTGCCCTTTGAGCACCCTGGTGTTGCAGAAAAACCCTTTATGATGTCAACCCTGGTAATTCAGGAGCATCCTTGACCTGATGCTCTGAGAATCTGCCCCTATAGGCAAATGCTGGGTTCTAGTTCTTCTGGCACAAGTGCCTGGGGTTATTTAGGGCTATTGTTTGCCCTGAGGCTTAGCAGTAATTTGCATTCTGTCCTGCTGTACTGCTGTTTTGTGATTGGGAGGAACTGACTTTCCAGCTTTTTAATCCAAGCCAGTGGGCTGTTCTTGGAAAATGCTGATTTTGAGAATCTGATAGAAATACATGACAGCTGAGCCAGAAGCTGGAGAGCAGAGGCTGGAAGTGTGAGATGAGCTTGGGGGAGGCCCTTTCACAGCCAGAGCTGGACATTTTGGGATAGTTGTAGTCTATGCAGAGATGTACTATGGTCAATATTATGTTTCAAAAAGACCTCTCTGCTGATAGGAGGTAGAAATGGTGCAAAGAAAGGACTCGCAGTGGTCTGCATGGGAGGAGGTTGTGGACAGGCTTAAGAGATAATTCAGAGGTAACCTTGTTGGGACCTAAATTATAAATTAGTTCATCAAACATTTATTAAGTACCCTCTCTGCACATGTGTTTCAGATAAAACATTGAACACAGCAGACCAGGTCATTGCCCTCAGGGAGTCATGTCCTTTTGCAGGCCTGAGTCTCTGCACGGTAGGCTCCCCCTTGTGAGAGTGGGGAACAGGCAAGAACACACGTGAAGCTGCAGTGGCAGAGGGTTCAAGTTCAGTTTCAAGTGTTGAGTTAGAGCTCAATAAAACATCCCTTTGTTCCACTAACCAATTTTTTTGGTGCATACCCAATTAAGGGAGACCATTTAATGGAGGCCATGACACGTTCTTGAGATTTAGTTGTTTATGAAATGACAGCTTAACTGTAATTGTTCCCTAAGGAACAGTGTCAAGTCACAAATATAGTTTAGATCAATTAAAGCTAGTTCAGAAAGGCATATGGTCTTTTCCAATGAAGAATCTAATTATGTAGCTTACATATACATTATATAGTGAAACTCATATGTACTTAGTTATGTTGTTTTTTCATTTTCATAATTACTTCAATTTTCCTATTTATAATTTTGGTATTTGTAATGTGTGTATGTAATACAGTAAATGGTACCTGGAGAAAAATCATTGGTCATAGAAGTGATAATGCTTTCACCTTCAATGCAAGTGAGCAAATGAAATTATTAATAAATGTGTATTGATTAATAGATGAATGAATTTACATAGACAAATGAAACTATATATAAAAATGAATGTTTAAATGTATGAAGTTCTTACTACGTCAAAGATGTAATTGTCAAATAAAAACAAACCTGAACTTAAATAAGGACATACTTTACTTGAAAGGATTTTTCAGAAGCACAGAAAGGTACTGTTGCAGTTGGGGGCAGAGCCAACAGCAGTGGGAAGACCATGAGGCCTGTGTGCTACTGCATGCAGCACAGCAGAAAATGGCATTTCTCTTGGGGGTGAAGTGGAGGCCAGGCGGTTGTGTTAAATGGATAGAGATGGGAGGTGGACACAGTGATGAGAGTGTTCTGTCCTGAGCTTAGCCAATTCCCAGGGGAACTTGCAAGGAGGGCTTCTCTGTGGGCTCAGGTTTCTGTGTGTTAAATTCTGGGGCCTTGGGTGGCAGAGTGGCCAAAGTAGTGTTTAGTCAGCACAGGGTATGTAGTGTTTTCTGATTGACCAATGAAAACAAACCCACCATCTTTTTTGTGGAACAAAGAATGGGAGTTTGGAGGATCTGTGACAGGCCTTGTTTTAAACAATGTCATAAGCATGTAAGTGACCATCTGCGGGTTTAATTTGAGTTATCAGAGGATGAGTGATCCATTGTGGTAAGCTATTTTAGGGAACATGGAAGTGGGTGTGAGGGTATTTCTTAGTCATCACTGCTTTTTAGGACCGTAACACTCATGTAAAACTGGACACCAACACAGTGCTTTACATATTATCTCCTATCTTAATCTTCACAGTAACCTTGAAATCTCAGGGTTGTTAGAAGCCATGTGGTGGTAAATACAATGGGACAGGCCTGGGATGCTGTGTTCATGTCACTGGTCAGAGGGAGCACGCCACAGTGACACTGCTTCAGAAGTCCACTATCAGTGGACCCCCAGGAGGTCATAGGACTAACGACTGATGAGAGAATTGTGCTTCTTTGGGAGTTTATTGTTTACATCATCCAAGAGTCCAAATTTGTTCTTGGTCTATCTGTGTTGCTTAGACCTTTTCGTGTTGCTAGTACTGACTATAGCTACCTTAAAGAATTTTTTAATCTTTTCTTTTTTTTAATGCATTAATGTCTCTTATAGACTCCCTGAAGGAATTGAATTTGAAAATGGAGAGCAAGACAGTGGTGAGGGCTTCATATTATAGAAGGGTAACTCATGCTTGTGAGTCTTCTCTCTAGCGGTATTTCTTGACAGAGGCGCAGTTGTCATTTTGTGCAGAATGCTTCTTCCTTGGGAAGGGCATCCCTGTCCACTTCTGATGGGTGACATTGTAGGCCTTTGCCAGTATATACACCAAATCCCAGTGACCCGAATCACTCTGTCAACTAAAATGAACTTGCTAAATATTTTCAAATGCCCTCTAGGGAGGTGATGCAATCTTCAGTTTAAGAACCTGACCAGGCAACCAAGCTCATTTCCATTAGCCTGACTTAGGGCTGAGGATGTTCAGTATCCACACAATTAGTTCTGAACCTCAGAGGCCCTGACTTCTAATTACACATCAGTTGCTTGACCCACCTGAGTGGCCTAGGCTACCCTTGACCTTTCAGTGTATAGCTCTCTTGTACCCTTGCAGATGCAGAGGAGTCAGTTTCAGTTAAAGGTGGGTATTGTTTAGATAAAATAATAAATGTTCACAATTCATCAGTCTTTTATTTAACAATTTGACATCAACTACACATGATCTACTCACTGTTTTTGTGGATGATTTTTTATGCATTTTTATTCAGTTCTTAGAATAAGCACCCACAATAGGTTGTATGATCCCTTTGTGAAGAGCTGAGACTCATGAAGGTTAATTGAACAAGAGGTGACTGATGTATAATATATGGTTTAGCAGACTTAGAAACAAAGGATTAAAGAGTTTCTGACTCTCACCGTGTTCATTTATATACTATTTGTAAACAAAACACTAATAGTAAATGGAAAAAAGATACCCTAGAGGTATATAAAATCATACACAATGTTTTACCTTTTTACATAGGATCCTGTTTTTTCCCCAATTACGGAAGTTTATTACAGTAGCAAGTGAAATGTATTTGATTGCGTTTCGTCCTTTGTTTTGCACTTGACCCTCTGTTCCCCTTACTCGCTCCAGTCCCGCATTATGTAACTTTATCCAGTAAGGCTTTGATAACCATGTCTTGACAATGGCTCGAATTTTTTAAACTGGAAGAAAATTAGTTCATGAAACTGCAGTTTGAAGCTATTTTAAAGAAAACATTTGTTGATTCATAAAAAAATAAAAATTTTGCATATTACAGGGCACTATGTGATGTGCTGATACTTGTGTTCACTTTAATTTTTTGTTTTGTTTTGTTTTGTGTTTTTTTTGACCTTTTGTTTATTTGGTTCTGGGGATGAAATTAGCGACACGGTCAGGTCAGGCAAGTGCTCTACCACCAAGTGCGACCTCTCCCCCATGTAATGTTTAAATCAGGTTAAATATAACTGTCTCCTCAGGCACTGAGGTTTTTTTATGGTAAAATTACTCAAACTCCTTTCTTTTAGCTTTCTGAAATGTGCATTATGTAGTTATGATCCATAGTGACCCTACTATGCAGTAACACATCAGCATGACTACTACCTCACTCTTAGTTTCTAAGGGCCAACCAGCTGCATCTCGCCCTGCGCGACTCTTCCTTGCCCCAGGAAACTACTATTCTACTCTTACTTGATGAGGTCGACTTTTTAATATTCTACATAATAGGCGAGGTCAGGTGGTACTTGTCTTTCTGTACCTGGCTTATTTCCCTTAACATAATGATCTCCCATGTTGTTGCGAATGACAGCATTTCTTGTCTTTTATGGCTGAATGATTGATATGCCTGTGTGTACATGGGCTACATTTTCTTTATCTATTCATCAGTAGATAGACATTTATGCTCTTTCCATTCTTAGCTTTTGTGAATAGTGCTGCAGTGAACATGGGAATGTAAATGTCTCTTTCACATACTGATTTCATTTCCTTTGCGTATATACCAAGTAGTGGGATTTCTGGATCATATCATAATTCTATCTTTAGGAGAGCCTCCTTATTGTTTTTGTTAATAGCTATACTCATTTACCTTTCCACCAGTGCTGTGTGTCTTTTTTCTCCACATACTCTCCAGCATTTGTTAACTTTTGTGTCTTTGATAATAGTAATTCTACCTGGAATGAATTTATACCTCACTGTGGTTTTGATTTGACTTTTCATGTTAATCAGTGATGTTGAGTATTTTTCATATGTCTATTTGCCACTTTTATGTCTTCTTTTTAAAAATGACCATTTTCTAATCAGTTTTTTTTTGGTATTCGGTTTTATTAGTCCCTTATGTATTCTAGATGCTAATCCTTGTCAGAGGTACTGTTTGCAAATATTTTCTCCCATTCTGTAGGTTTTCTGTGCATTCTGATGGTTGTTTTCCTATTCTGTACAACAGCATTTTAGTTTTCATATAATCTTTTTGGTTTGTTTTAGCTTTTGTTCCCAATACTTTTAAAGTCTTATCCAAAAATTCTTGCCCTGTGCCAAGTATGATAGGTCATACCTGTAATTCTAGCACTCTGGAGACTGAGGCAGAAGAGTTACAATGAGTCCAAGGGCAGCCTTGACTGCATAGTGAGTTCAAAATCAACATGAACTACATAGTTTATCTACTACTACACTGTTTATCCTGTGTCCTGAGTATTTATCTTCTTTTGGTACTTTCATAGCTTCCAGTCTTACATTCATATCTTTAATACATTGTCTGTCTTTCTTCCTCTCCTCTCCTCTCCTCTCCTCTCCTCTCCTCTCCTCTCCTCTCCTCTCCTCTCTTTGCTTTCTTGCTTTCTTGCTTTCTTTCTTGTAATAGGGTCTAGTATCCACCTGTATGCAGATATCCACTTTTCTCAGACCCATTATTTTTTATTCATTTCTTTATTTTGAAGTACTAGTGATTAAACCCAGAACCTCAAGCATGTTAAACAAGCACTCTATTACTGAACTATATCCTCAGCCCTTTTATTTTTTTTATTTTTATTTTTTTGGAGCAAGGCTTGCTAAATTGCTCTGGATAGCCTTCTGTGATCTTCCTGCATCAGCCTTCTGAGTTCCTGGGATTATAGGCATGTACTGCCATGTCCTTCCTCCTAGCATCATCTATTATAAATACTATTAACTTGCATATTCGTGTGGCTGAAACAAAAAGATCACAAGTTTGAGGCTAGTCTGGACAAAGGCCTTGTGACAAAATAAAAAGGATTGGGGATCTAGCTCAGTGTACAAGCCCTGGAGTGCCTCCCCAGTACTTCACTGATAAAATATAAGACTGTCCTTGTTTCGAAGCATGATACTGTTATGTTTTCTGAAAATCAATTGGCAATACATGGGTTGCTTTACTTCTAGTCTTTATATTCATAGCATTGGGTTGGGCTTCTGCTTTTTGGCAATAAACTACTGTTTTGATACTAGAGCTTTGTAGTATATTTTGAAGTCAGGTAGTATCACCCCTCCTACTTTGTTCTTTGTGTGTTCTTTGTTCTTTGTGTGTGTGTGTGTATGGTTCCATACAAACATCATGATTTCTTTTTTCCTACATTTTTGCTAAATTTATTAGTCTTTAGTTTTCTGGCAGTGTGTTTGGAATTTTCTGTATATAAGATCATGTTATCTTCAGTGACAATTTGATTCCCTTTTCTCTGATTCAGATGCCCTTTGCTTCTTTTTCTTCCATGTTCTGACGGGGACTTCCAATACTATGTTGAATGAAATTGGTGAGAGTGAGCATCCTTGTCTGTTCCACATCTTAGAAGAAAAGTTTACAGCTTTTGCCAGCCCAGTGTAACATTAGCTGTCAGTTTATGATATGTGGCCTTTATTATATTGAGGTACAGTCCTTCTGTACCTAATTTGTTTAGTGCTTTTATTTTTATTATCATGGATGTGTGTTAAATTTTATCAAATGCCTTTTCTGCATTAATTGAGATGATTATATGATTTTTGTTCTTCATTTTGTTGATGTGCTATAACATTTTCTTGATTTCTGTGAGTTGAATCAGAATCCTATGTTTTATCTATTATCCTTGAGTAAATCATAACACTTCATTTTCTTCTGTATAAAGTTAGATGTTTACACTGGCTGATTTCTAAGGCCTCTTAACTTGTATCAATTGGGAAGTTTTTGACCATTTAATACACAATGTAAATATGACTATTTGATCTCAGAAATTTATTTTTAATCTATCCTTGAAACCCAGTATAATGAATGTAAAAAGATTAATAAACATACAAAGCTGTGAAAATCAAAAGAAAGTGTGAGGCAACAAAAGTAAGGTTAGCAACAGTTTGGTGCCTGTGCAATGTATGGATGGATTATTGTGTCTCCCAGTAAGCAAGAATGAAGTGTATTGCATTTTTGGGCAAGATGAATGCAATCAGATGTTTGCTCATTAGAGTTGGAAGACCCAAAACAGACTCAGGAATTCTAGATTTCACTTACTGTGATGGGGCATTTAGTGGAACTAAAAGTGGACACTTGGTTGAAAGTTCCTATTATCCATGATCTATTGGATTACCAGATGTTCTCCCCATCTGAACAAAACAGGCCTCTGCCCTTCCATACCCTACAACAAGACGAGTGCTTTCCCAAAGATATTGAATAAGAGAAGTCTTCAATTCTGAGACACAGATAGATATTTCTGAGGCTGATGCTGAGGTTCATGCTGAGGGTAAGGGAAATGTGTCCCTTAAATGAAAGTGTGCATGCTTCCTGTGGGAGTTTCCAGGATTGTGACAGCCCAGCTTTTGACTCCTCCTAGGGATAGGAGATCAGAGGAAGTCCTCTGGGAAATGCTTTGGCTGAGAGAAAGGAGATGTGTATGCAGTGATATTGACTAGCTCTTCGTGAAAATTCTGGGCTTCTATACTTACAGTCAAGTCCATGTGTGAAAACAGAATTCCATGCAGCCCCAGTCTCGCATTTTTAAATGCCAGTAGCAGAGAGTAAACAGTCATCTGAGGACAGACAGGGATAGAGAAAGAGACAACTCACCAATTGGGACAGAGGAAGCCCTTGATGAGGCAGGTACTGTAAGCTTCCAGGCAGAGAGGGGCTGTTGCCATTAATAGTTCCAGAATGATGAAATCCTACTGTTTTCATAAAATCTAAACAAAATGCCATAAAATGAGCCATATAAAAAGTCATATTGTTAGATACTTGATAGCAGAAATGAAAGAATCAATAGATACATGAGAAATATAATTGTCTTCCAGAAAGTAAGAAAGAGTGAAGAGAAATATGAGACTTAGAGATCCAACTCAGAAGGTCCGGTACCCAAATACTAGCAATTTTCAGAAAGACAAAGTGGAGAAAACAGACAGTAAGAATAAGATAAGAGTGTGTGGGTCAAGACACTGTTCCCCCTCCATACACACCTTTTAGTAGTTTTTGACTTTTTAAACTCCGTCAATATAACTTTTATATTTAAGAAAATTACTTACATTTTAAAAAGCAAAAAGTAATTACATATGAAGGTTAAAAATACATAGTTGATTTTTAGTTGAAGACCAATGAAATTAAAACTGGGCAAGGAAAAAGTACCATTTTGTTTTTTCTAAAATGTTAACTAATTTCAAGAAAATTACTTCAATTGCCATAGTTAGATAAATTGAGGAACAATTTTCTCTTAAACACAGCAACAGCACAGCAGTGGCATAGATCACAGCAGAAGTGGTAACTACACATGAGCTTGTAATCAAGAATCTTGCCAAAGACAGCAGCTTCCTCCTGGTAAACAAGGATGCATTCTCTTCAGGAGCTAGAGTCATCTTCATTACAGTAAACCTTTTAAAATTGTATGAAATTCCTCAGTATGCTTCTTTTATTTAAGATATATTTATCAAGTGTCTATTATGTGCTAAGCATTGTTTTAAATGATTTATTTATATGGTATTGACCCACTTAGTCATCAGAACATCTCTGAGAGTGTAATTCTTGTCCTCATCCCTTTTTTGCAGTCCAGAGAACTGAAGTACACTGAAGATAGGTAACTTGCTAAGGGTCATTTAGCTAGTAAGCAGAAAAAGCCCTAAGCCATGATAGTCTAACAGCAGAGCCACACTCAGTGAATTCACTTCTACTCTGGTCATGAAATAAGAGGGTGCAGGCATGTAGGTTAAATAAATGGCTAACATTCATCTATTTAGTTCTTTTATAAGAGATGAGTGAATTTTGTTGTAAGGCTTTGTCAGACAGTGAATTCCTTGGAACGCATCTGGGTCAGCCCATTCACTGGTCATATAACCCATTTAAGTGCTGACCAAGTGCAAGGACTCAGGTATTCGCTGGTGAGTGATGTAGTGCATGCTGCAGTATACCTGGCATTGCTGTCCTCATCTGTGCTGTATCTGTGTCCCAGCACCATTCATAGTTGATAAGATAGCAAACCAGGAATTCTGGGAAATGAGTTCCATTCACAATTTATGAAAATACAACAGCACTTAAATAACTAGCATAAGGTGTCTATTTTTTTTAATTTTACAATTTTTAGGTTCATTTTCTGTAATTTGTAGACTACATCACCGTATGATGCCTGTGGCAGTAACTTAAATATTTGTCATTAATTAGTAAAGCATAGCATACTATGGTATTTCCTAATGTTCAAAATTGGCAAACTACTGTAAAATATGAATGTTACAAATTTGGTTGGTTGGTTTGTTTTTCCTAGTTCAACTTTGTGGGGAAACTTTTGGGTCCACGTGGCAATTCTCTGAAGCGTTTACAAGAAGAAACCTTGACAAAAATGTCCATCCTTGGAAAAGGTTCCATGAGAGACAAGGCTAAGGTAATATTCACTATAGACAATAGCTACTTATCTGGCCAAGTAATGCTATTAATTATAGATCATTCTTTGTATTTATACATATTATATAAGTGCTATCTAGGATCTCAAGTGCAATTAAAGGAAAATGTTATATAAGCTGATATATTTGTGATGCTATTTAGAAAATTATGTTACTTTGGCCAGTGTCAAAATGTATCTTAAACCTGTATCTGTAACTACAGCACTCATATCTAAAATATAATTATGTTTTTGATTCTATAAGTAACGTGTCATCTTGTGAGTCATATATGATAATATTAAAGTTATCATGAAGAGATCATCATCACTGTGAGCATTTTAGATTAGTTCCTTTAGGTCTTTCATTCTGTTTCAAATACAGTCATGCACTGCATAGTGACATTTTCACCGATAACGGGCCACATATATGACAGTGGTCACATATGTTATACTGCCTAGTGATGTTGTAGCTATTATGGTTTGTGTTACTGCACCACATGGTGTTTATACAACATGGAAATTGCTTTGCAGTGCCTTTCTTAGAAGGTATCCCTGTTTTAAGTAGTGCAGGACTGTAGTTGAGTTTATAGTGTGTATATATTCTTTTCTCCCTTTAATTGATATTATATGCATTTATTAAGTTTTTAAAATTGATTTAAAATGTTTTAATATTCATTTACCATTTTAAAACAGTTGTTCTGCTTGATGTATTCATGATAAATGCTCTATTTGCTTCACAAGCTAAAAGTTACTGAGTTGTTTTTACTGATCATCTTCTTAAATTTCTGGAAGAGACTGTCACATATCATAATGTGTGTCACTTATGTTATTCTCTATTATTGCATATTTTCTCATCATTAAAAGATTTATATTGTGGAGAACTGAGTTCATAGTCGATGATCACCACCATGAAATGTTAAACATTTGAGTCTTCGGTGTGAAAATTATTTAGATGAAATCTAGCTTCTTCATAACAAATCCCATTGAAGTAATAGCTTTTATAATAAAAGTAGCCATCATATGTTTATTTAACAGCCATTGAGAGTCAGGCACTGTGAGACATTTTACAGACTACTCCATGTTAACTTTGGGGAAAATTATGCAAGATTACATTTTTCTTTTTACGTGTAAGAATACTTAGATTCAGCAAGAGTTATTATCTGGATTACTTCATTATAAAAGTTATGAAGAAATCACCATCACTGTGAGCATTTTAGATTAGTTCCTTTAGGTCTTTCATTTTATTTCTAATACAGTCATGTGCTACCTAATGACATTTTGATGAATAACGGACCACATATATGACAGTGGTCCCATAGATTATATTGCTGAGTAATGTCGTAGCTGTTAATTTAGTTAATAAAACCATTTTTTCCTGACTCTAACACTCATGTGTTATCAGACTTGTGTTAAATATAGTTCTAAACTGTAGTTTCCAAGGCTCAAACTTACTTAGGGTAGAAACACTAAATACATTTTCAGTACACATTTAGAATGATTCTAATGCATGGCCAGGTTTCCCTTGACCTTGTTCAACTGCTTAGCTAAGCGTTGCTATCCAAAATGATGTTACTTTAGTTCCCTATCTTACCTATTTTGGCAATAGGAGAAACTTAAGAAGTTGGTCCAAACTTATATATCTCACAGGAAAGTGCTGTATACTTGCTGGTGTCCTAATTTTGTCCTTAATAGGGCTGTCTGGTAATGAGCCACATGATAGGTGCAGTGAAATGAAATCCAAACAGAAATCCATTGTTTTGCTTATTTTGTTTGTTGTTCAAGTAATACTATAGTCAGAAGCAGTGTTTTGTGTCTTCCAGTGGTAGTGATAAGGGTATCCCACCAATTTTTAGAGATGGAAGGAAAGCAAATCTTTATCCAGATTCTGTGTCCAGATAACAGGAAGTGCTTGCCTATCCATATAATGAAAGAGATCCTAAATATTATCAGCCTGCTATTAGAGTTTAGTTGTCCTTCCAAATTATGTTACCATATTAAGGGCTTGTGGTTGTTCTTTGCTGTTGATAGATTGAGTATCCCACAATAGCAGTCATCCTGAAAAATAGAGGAGTCTGTCGTGAAGTAATGCGTAGCTTCTGTCTCTGTCACTATGGTTACTTTGTTTACCATTACTCTGAGCAGCACTGAAATGGCTGGGGCTTGAGATCCTTAAACATGTGCCAGTGAGTCTGGTCACTACCAGGTCCCTGCATACTTTCTATGCATTTGTTTGAGCCAAACATACTAGGGTATCTTTCCTATACCATTTATCATCATTGAGCAATCCTCTCATTTTGATGTCTTTGAACATATAGGTCACCAAACAACAGGGCAGTTCTGTAATTAGTAATCATTCTTGTTCCATCAAGACACCCAGCAACCAGAAGAGAAGCATACAGCTTGGATTTACGATCCACTCAGTCCACAGTCAGTGGACTAAGTTCAAAAGTCCGTGTATCTCTTGACTTCATAATCTTCTCTGATCAGTGGGCCTTAGCAGAACAGCATTAGATCAGAGTTAATTGTGTTTATTCTCATATCATCTGGGTATTTATTCTCCTCTCTGTACAGTCACTGCAGTATAATGTTCCGGGTTCTTTTGGGCAAGATTAGGAGGAAGTGTCACACAGTAAGAGATGTGACAGTTATTGAATACCTGTAGTCTGTGCTTCTGGATTTGACTTAGTTTTCTTATTCCCTGCATTCATGAAAGAACCAGACATCTGTCATAGGACAGGAGATACTGAGGAGTGGTAGAAAGGCATGAGAATTGATAACCCATCTCCTTTGAGGAACTCTGCTATTGAAGCAGTGCAGGAAAAGCGTCACCATGTAAGTGTCTGGCAATGTGGAAGGCTCATTGAGTGTTTAGCATTTGGATAATCAGGATCATCCCAAATGTTGCCAATCCCTTCATATTTTCATTGTTAACCAAACATCCTAAATCTCAAGTAAGAGAGGAATAGATATCTGCATTGCCATTCAGTAGGACTCAAGCATTCTCTGCTGACTCTGTCAACCTTTGGCCAGCAGCAATAAAACCTTCTAGAATACTTCTGTCTTTTTGGGCCTCTAACTGCCAGCATAAAGCCGGAAAGCCAGTTTCCTGTCACTATAAAAAATATTTGAAATAATCCACTTAAAAGAGAAAAGATTTATTTTGGCTCACATTTTTGCAGCTGCCAGTCCATGATCTGTTAGTACCATTGTTGAGCCTGAGGTGAGGCAGTGCACCATGCACCGTGACCATTCACACAGCAGAACAAAACCAATCACTTCTCAACCAGGAAGCACAGAGGTAAGGGGCTGGGTTCTGCTAGCTCCTTCAATGGCTTAGACCCTCTGACTGGAAGATTTCCTAGTAGACCCTACATCTTAAAGGTTCCCCACCTCCAGTAGAGCTTCCCTGGTGACCAAGCCTCTAACACAGGGACCTTTGGGGGTACTCAGGGTTCCAGATAGAGCAAGCCCTAAGCCTATCATTTCCTTCTTAGAAGTCTTGAGTGCACTAAGGAGCAGCCCATTCATTTCATGCCAGCAGCCTTTTCTTCCTCATGGTGTCATGCTGTACTGTTGACTCTGCCACGTGATCCGTCAGTTAAACCTTCAAAAGCTTTGCACTGCAGGTGACAGGAAATCATTTAAATCATATGTTTGTGGTCTAAATGGATACTATTAGCATTCCATCTGCTATACTACAACCAGATCCCCACTCCTTCGACTGTGGCATGTTGGTGAAAATTGATCATCTTTACTAGTTTAATTCTAGCCTATAGAAATTCTCAGTTAATAATTTGTTTATTTCCAAGGAGGATCCTATTGTTTAATATTAAAATTTCATTCTAAAATGGTCACTATTCAAAAAAGTCTATCTTGAGCTTCATTCCTTTTCTTCTTTTCTTTGCTATATCCCTGAAGAGTCTTAACTGATAGGCCCCAACCCATTGTGTTGCCCGTGGCGGTCACGGTAATGCTGAGGCCTGTTGAGCTTTCAGTCTGTGCCAAGTATCATGCTAGATGTTCCACTCGTGTCTCTGACAAGATAATAGAGTAATTAATGTTACAGTGTATAATAACAGTTATCCCTATCTCATTCGTTTATAGGATGTGCACATGCTAGGCATCACTCTAAGGCTTTTCTGTGTTTCCTCTTGCTATTATCACAACCCTGCTAGATAAGTATTGCACTATTATCCTCATTTAGCTTCACCCCTTTAATACAAAGGTGAAGTAACCTGCCTGAAGGCATATTAGTAAATGTTAGATTTGGAATTCAAATAAGCTTCAAAGTCGGTTTTCTTTCCCAGTCACCAAATTGCCTCTCATCCTTAATCCACAAAATATTTTGGTGAGAACTCTTCACTCGGTGAAATTCCTGAATTTCATTATATAACCCACCCCTCCAAGAGAGTTAAAAACTTTATCACACTTATATAAAATCATGTACTTACTGTTTTATTCTCAGAGTCACATGTACAGTGACTATGCAGATGAGCAAATGAACATAGAAATGGGTGAATGCTGTTCATACAGAGTGCCTAAAGCATTTCTTGGTATTTGAGCTGTAGATGTGTAGCACATACCATCAGACAAGAGAGCTACGGCTTCAGCCCCACAGAGATCACCATTTGCAGGAAAAATGCTGGAGTGAAGTAAAGTTCCTTTGTATGGTGTGTTTTAGGTAGATAGGGGCAATGCTGCATAACTGCATCACAAGCATGCAGTATCACCAGTGCCAGAGAGATCCTGGGAGCTTAGCCAGGCTGAGATGTGCAGAGGCGCCTGCAGCAGCTGGAGCACATTGGGAAGGGGGTTGGGAGCAGGTGGGACTCAGCGCTGGTGGAGGGGGAGGGATGAGCTCCCTGTGGGCTGGAGCCCAGGAATAGAGAGACTATGCCTGCCACAGGAGGAAGCCCAGCACGTGTCTTTGAAGGCCTGGGAAGGACAGAATCAATTATAGGTGAAACCTTCTTTCTCTAGGTAGAGATTGCTGTTGAGTGAATCTTTATGACAGTCTGATGCCAAATAAGCATTGAGTAGTTTTTGCTTTTTTTTTCTTTTGTAAGTATGATATATTTTAAAATGTGAATTCTTTTTCTTCAGGAAGAAGAGTTGAGGAAAAGTGGAGAAGCTAAATACTTCCACCTCAATGATGATCTCCATGTCCTCATCGAAGTGTTTGCGCCACCAGCAGAAGCTTATGCCCGGATGGGGCATGCTTTGGAAGAAATCAAAAAGTTTCTTATCCCTGTGAGTACAATTTGTTGTTTTTTGTTTGTTGGTTTTTTTGTTGTTTTTTTTTTTTTCAGTTGAATTTAGGGTTAAACTCAGGACCTTCAATGAGCTGCATTCTGAGCTCATTTTTAAAATTTTTTTTTTAAGACAGGATCTCTAAATTTTTAAGACTAGGCTTGAACATGTGTTCTTTCTGCCTCAGCCTCCCAGAGTGCTGAGATTTCAGATGTGCCTGCCATGTTTAATTAGTATAATTTTTTTATAATTAATTTTATTGGTATGATTTAGATGTACATAATGATCGCATTCATCATTGGGAATTTGTACCTGATATCTTGATTCCTCTTTTTTCCCCATTCCCCTCCCCTCCCTTCAAGTCGTCTTCCCCTTCTTATTTACAAAAGCTTTGTTTCAGTATTATCCTTCTTTCTTTATTTTTTTCATTGCCTTCCTTCCTCTCCCCCCAACCAAAATCCCTTCCCATTTGAACCATTTCTTCCCATTTACCAATATCTATTATAAATTTTGGTCCTTATTTGCACCTTCATTTTCTCATACTAGAGAGACAGTGCAATATTTACACATGTATATCCAATTTATTTCCTGTAAGATTATGGTCTTAAGGTATATCCATTTACCTAGAAATGTTTCATGCTTATCCATTTTTAGGACTGAGTAGTACTCCATTGTGTTAAAAAAACACACATCTTTATCCATTCATTAGTTGATAAGGCATTTGGACTGTTATCAAGATTTAGGTATTACAAACTGTGCTGCCATAAACATGGATGTGGGTATTTTGCTGTGTTATGATGTTATTAATTCTTTAGGGAAGATACCAAGATGGGTAATATATGAGTCAAATGAAACTCCTAGTCCTAGTTTTTATTTATTTATTTATTTTTATTTTGAAAAGAATACAATCAAACAAAACAAAACAAAACAGAGTAAAGTCAATCAAAATAAGGCAACGAACATGGTACATGACTTTTAAACAGGGTAAAAAGCAATCGGTAAGGCTACCATAATGCCTCTTGTTATCTGCAGTATACCTGCCCATACCATCAGGGATAAGTAAAATCAAACAAAATACAACAAACTAAAACAGTAGAAACAAAACAAAACATAACATAACAAAACAAACAAAGCAAAACAATGTAAGCAATACAGAATTTCAAGATACTAGCAAAACAGCATTGGCTACCATAATATTTGTTATCTTCAGAATAGTTGCCTACACCTTCAGACATATTACAATCAAACCATACAGAATAGAGTAAAATCAATCAGAACAAACAATGAAAGCCATACAGGGTTTCTAAACAAGCTAATTGGACATCCTCGATGGCTGCAATTATATATTTTGTTATCTTTAAAATAGCTGTCCATGCCATCAAGTATAATCAAACAACTCGGAATAAAATGAAACTAATCAGAACAATGAATACAATCTAAATTTCAAATCATGATAATAGATTAATAGTGGTCATTTCTTTCCCTTTTTACATAATTCCTCCCCTTTGACTTTCCCAACATGTATTGTGCATTTTGGATCCCACTAACACCTTTAGTTTGTTATGCTATGGAGATAACACAAAATTCACCCTTGTGACTCTGGTGCATTACATCCATGAGCACTATTACCAATTGTCTCTATCCACCTACAAGAACCTTGAGGTTATCTTCCTTTATAGCTGAGTAGGTTTCCACCCCATGAAATACCATGTCTTTCTTATCCATTCTGCAATTAAATGGGCAGGCTACCCCTATTTTTTTTTTCTGGCTCCTTGTCACATAGGGCATTATTCTCTCTCCTTTGACTTTCAGACTGTGAATTTTCTTTCCAGCTAAATGTGTTTCTTGCATAGAGCCATATTGATGGATCCTGTCTCCTGATCCACTATGCCTCTGTTTCTTTCTATTAGCGCCTTGAGGCCCTCTTGCACTGTATTATCTCTGCCATGCTATTTTCCTGCCATTGGCTTCCTGTTTTTCCTCTCCATTCAATCGACTGGCCCCATTTGACAGTCCCCTTCTGACATTGTTCCTGAGACCATGGTCCTTTTTTTGTCTCTCTAAAATGTCCTTTAGTAATCTTTGTAGGGTTGGTTTGGTGGTCATGAATTCCTTGAGTTGTTCTT
>RJWT010020705.1:6318-17971 GCA_004365215.1 Cuniculus paca | reverse complement strand
GACTAATGGACAACCTGCTAAAGTTAAGGCAAGGACACCCAAAAACCGATCAGTTGCATTTCTAGGTATATTACCCTGCAGAAATTCATGCACACTGCAGCAGGAGACATGTAGAAGAATCTTCACAGCAACACGTTTTGCATAAAAAAATTAACCTTTCTGTTGGTAGAAGAATGGGTAAAGGAGGACAATACAGCAATGACAACAAAGGAACCACAACACACATAGGAATACAGAGAGGGATCACCTGCTGGAAAAAAGGTAGGACCCACACATGCACACACACAGTGTGATTGCATTGTGTAAAGTCAAAAAACAGGAAAACCGAGCAAGATACTGCTGCAGGGCTTATTCCCCAGGTAGTAAAACCATAAAGGAAAGCAAGAGACATGTAGGCACACAATTTTGGGTAGTCAATACACATGGGATGAGGGAAGGGGGCATCACAGACAGGACCCAGGGGGGCCCACTTGGTTTATGGTTGTTAGAGCAATCCTGTGGGCACTTGTATTGTGCTGGTTTGAAAATATCACGCAGTGTGTGGAGGACACTCCTCCTCTGGTGTCAGCTGGCTGGAAAGACCTGCCTAGGAAGAGAATGAAGCGGAAGTTTCGGTGGATACACTTGGATTTTAGTGGCCTGCTTCATGCCAGGTCTTCCTTCCTGAAAGGCCCTTTCTGAGAGCAGTGGATGTCAGTCCCCCTACAGCCTTTGAGTGGGTCCCCCAGCTAAGCATTCCTAGGCCAGCAGCCTCCCACATCTCAACCGTCACCTTAGGAGTCACTGAGCCAGAACCGACAATGCTATGAGGTAGTTCATAAGTTTTACATTATTAAAGTGTGACTTAATGGAGAACTCATGAACATGGGAATTGCTAGAGATGCAAATCCTTGGTGACACTGTAGGACCGCTGTACCTGGGCTCAAGGCTCAGCATAAAGCACTCCAGGCGACTCGGGGTGCTTTCTGCTTCCTTCTTTCTTTTTAGTTTACAGTTTGTTATTACATTTAATTCTCGAACAATGCCCTTCTCCCATCTCCCATCTTGTTACTCTGGCAGATTCCTCTACATTTTTGCCATCGTTGCTGTTATCACTGTGGTGAAAACCTATAACACAAATGTTACAGTTTGAACTGTTTTAAGCGACAAAGAATGCATTCGTATCCTTGAGCAACCATTACTTCCATTTCTACCCAGAAGTTTTTCATCTTTCCCCATGGAGACTTTGTACTTGTTGCATGCTAACTTCTTAGCCCAACCCACACGCACACACACACACACACACACACATGCACACACGGCTTCTGGGAACCACCATTCTACTTTCCATCTGTGTCCATTTGGCTATTTGAGACCTCATGTCAGTGGAATCATACACCTTTTCTCCTTTTTGAGTCATGTTATTTCACTTAGCACAATGTCCACAGGATCCTTTCATATTGTAGCATGGGTCAGAATTTCTTTTTAAAGGTTGACTAATATTCCATTGCATGCGTGGACCTCGTGATGTTTATTCATTCATCCCTTGATGGACACTTCAGCTATTTCTACCTTTTATGTATTGTGAATAATTCCACTGTGAAATGAGTGTCTAAATATATGTTCAAGTCTCTGTTTTCAATTGATTTGGGTATATGAGGTGGTATTCAAGAATACGATGAATGCTTAAATTAGAAAAATTTATTACTGTAAAAGACACATTCTCATTAAATCCCCTCTAAATCCGCCCCTCACTTTGAACACACTTAGCCCATCATCTTTGCCACTTTCTGCAGCAGTTCCGGAGTCCTCTCTCCTGAGTGTCTGGGCTGTCATGGCTGCCTCTATGTCCTTAATTCAAAACATTTACTTTTTATGGTCATTTTGACTTTGGAGAAGAGCCAGAAGTCGCAGGGTTCCAGGTCTGGTGGATAAGATGGATAAGGATGCACTATAATATTTTTACAAGCCTGCCTTTCCACCAGATGGCACTTGGTAGCAGTGTTCACTGTGTTTTCGATCACACCACCTAAAGGAACTCATGAAAGAGGATTTCCAGAACTGCTTCAGGAAGTAGCAAGAAGAATAATTTAAAAGAAAGATAGAAAGTTGCAAGAACAATGGGATAAACATGCTCCATTCTGGGTGGGGCAAGGGGGTTCGAAGGAGGGTTAATGGCAATGTGACTTTTACTGTAGTCAATTTTTTATTTAAACAGCCATCCTATAGTTTAATCACAATTTGTGCACTTAGAAATGCAATTCCAGATTTGTTTCTCTTCAATGTAGACAGATTTTTAACTTAATCCACACAGGCAAGTGCCCAGAACAGAAAATGCAAGTGATATTTAAATCTACAACTTGAAAAGTCTCTAGTTATCAAGACCAGTCCCAGTTAGGTAGATAGTATACTTGATGTAAGAAAAGGAACAATGTAAAATTCACCAAAGTGGCAAAATATTTAGGAAGTAATTTCAGTACACAAATGCTATATAGCAAGCTTCTAAAACCATTTAAGAACAAAAATCTATCTCAGCCTCTCTCTTCTTCGGAGACGCATACATTTTATCATATTAATTGAATTTTAATAAACAAGGAATAGAACAAGTATTTCTGTGATTCTTTTTTTCACTGCTTAGTGTGGACCTAATTCATTCACATCTGCTCCTTACCTAGGAGCTGTCAATTATGTTTGCTGTGAAATTGACAACGCAGCTAGGGAGCTGTCAGTCACTGCTGTTGTGTTGCTTCAAGCATCATTTCTCCAGGCAAAGTTAACAAAAATAAAACAGATTCATGGGGAACATAAAGGTGGACCGATCACACCATTCACTGTGCCTTGAAAACATCTTCCAACAGGGCCTGGGCCTGGGACCATGTGTGCAGGGCCAGCTCTTCCTTCACTGTCCTTGTAACTTACCTGCCTGGATTTGGACATCTTTACAAAGATGTAGACCACGAGATCAGTTACTGCAAAGGGTTGGTGGGATTTGAAGCGCTTCCTCTATTTGAAATAAGAGTGAGCAGAATCTACTCTATGGCATCTTTTTCTTTTCTTTTCTTTTGTGACGCTGGGACTGAACCCCGGACCTTGAACCAGCCATGCAAATATTCTGCCGCTGAGCTGCACCCCAGCCCCTTTCAAGCATCCTGAGTAGGGACTTGGGCTTGATAAAGGAGTCCTTTGGGCGGACAATGAGTGAAGGAAAAGATGAGCTAGCAAAA
Organism: Cuniculus paca; assembly: GCA_004365215.1. NCBI lineage: Eukaryota > Metazoa > Chordata > Mammalia > Rodentia > Cuniculidae > Cuniculus > Cuniculus paca. The sequence continues at coordinate 14,768 of RJWT010020705.1, read as the reverse complement.
GAGCATCAGATGGCCAAGGGTATGGACTGGACAAAGTCAGCATACTTGGACCATGAGAATAATAATAATAATAAAAATGAACAATGAATATAATTGAAACCAATAAAATCAGCAAGAGTGTGATGAATATAAAAACACTAATGATTGAATTTCAGAAAACTAGAACCCAAGCAAGACTCCCTGATGCGTAAGAAGATTATTTCAGGTCACATAGAGGAAGGGCCGCTTTACACAGTGGAGAGGCAGCTGGAAAAGCACGGTGCTCACAAGAGGTCGATGGAGGTAGCCCGAAAATGCAAAGCTCACAGCTGTGATCCAAATCTGGAAAATGAAAAGTGTTCTGCACTTGGGATTTTCACTTTGAACCTTTTCATGCAGCAAAGGTGAGTACAGGGTGGGGGTTTAGATGGACCGTGGAGAAAACTCTGAGAAGTATTGTATAAAAGGAAATTACATTCGTGCAACCACTGTGGAAGTCAATTGGAGATTCCTCAAAAAACTAGGAATGGAGGTCCCATTCAACCCAGCTATTCCCCTTCTGGGTATCTTCCCAAAAGAATTACAGACATCACACCACAGTGATACACGAGCACCCATACTTACAGCAGCACAATGTGTAATAGCCACACCTTGGAAACAACCATTGACTGAGGAATGCATAATAAAGATGTGGTATTTTTATATAATAGAGTACTACTCAGCCACAAAGAAGGATAACTGGAAATTTTTATAGGTAAATGGTTGCAACTTGAGATCATACTCATTAGTGAAATAAGACACACATGTATAAACATCAAAAAAAACGGGAATTACAATGATTATGTGTGTGTGCACACTGACGCATACACATTATGCATAACTCTACAAAGTGCGAAGAGCACGGTGTATTATGGTACGGCATGGTCTGAGCGCCTCCCTGGGCCCCTTAGATGGCCTGTCTCCTTCAGTCACCATGCTATCCCAAGAAGAAGGTACTAGGAGCATCCTGTCATCACTCGCAGGGAAGCAGATGTCTGCAAATGTTAAATAACTCAACATCCTCGGGCAGGGGAGGGATGGAGCCACGCGACACGTGATGTTCCACTGGGGCGCAGCCTCGGCACTGCGGGTCAGCACCCCGTGCACTCCACGGGAGACTGAGCAACTGCAGCCTCTGGCCACTGGTCCCATCCCTTTTGGGGACTCGGGTCCTTGGTCCTCCCGTTTCAGCACCTCGCTCTCACCTGTGGGCCCCCACCCCGGTCTACTGTGCAGACACGCGAGGTCGGATCCACCCGGGTTGCTCTGCAGAGGTCAGACCCGGACGCTCGCGGCTGCGCGCACATCACGCCTGCGCCGCGCGCCGCCCGCCTCCATGCCCTGCAGCAGGCTGCTCCCCGTCTATGTGGCACCCTGTCTTCTGCGTCCCAGGAGCTCCCCCCAAGGGAGCTGGAGACTTCAACTCCTCCCGGCCCTGGAGTGGGCTCCCCAGCTTCCGCTGACACGGGGAAGATGCAGGACCCGCCAGTGAGAGGCAGGCAGGCGCGGGTCCCAGGCGAGACGCGTTAGAGTCTGGGGCTGGCTGGGGGCCTTAAGACGGGGGCCTGCGACTTTATTCCCGGAGTCCGCTGCTGGCCTGGTAGCCCGTGTTCGCCGAGCTTGGCCTTTAGCGTGCAGGCCTCGCGCATGTGTGCGGTGTAGACGCTGCGCCAGGCCAATGGTGCGCCTTCCTCTAGGGTGGACGTTGGTGGAAGTGTGAAAAGTGAAACGTCAGCAGCTCAGCCCTGGGCCCTGTGTCTTTGAGACGCTCAGCAATTTTTGGAGTGGGCTTCCTGGAAGGGACAAAAGATATTGTAACGTTGGGTACCTTTGATTGTGTCCTGAAGCTGCAGTCTTCTTAAAAATACAGCTTTAAGATTGTGATTTTCCTTGTTCTTTTCTGTTTATCTTTCCTTCCGCCTGACTTCGCTACCACAAAGGCTACACATGTGCGTTCGGTGGGTGCTTTCTGGCGCAGATACAAAGCCCAGAGCTCCTTGGCTTTTGCTCAGAGCAAAGACTACAAATGCTAAGGCTGCAGGACCCAAAGGAGTCTTCCAGAGAGAAGGATTTGGAGGCATGGAAGACGCTGCCTGACATCCCCACTGATTTAGCTGCCCAGCTGGAAAACTGCATATTGGTATTTTTAGGAATTAAAGTAAAAATGTAATCTATAGAGTCTATTTCATTTATACCAACTAATATCTGTTAATACTTGTTTTGCAAGGTGATAGATACATGCCTTTCAGAGGTTGACAGCTACATGGGGAAAAAAGATATTTACATAAATAAGCTAATTCTAGAAAGGCTGTGACAGTCGTGAAAGAATTGCAGAATGATTTAAGAAATGAAGAAGCAAAACATTGTACACGCTCAGATGGATCAAGATGCCTTTATTTCCTAAATGTTTTACAGAGTTGCAAATCAAAATATAGAAACCATATTTCTTTACTTCATTTCTTTACTCTTGGCAGAGCTACTTCTAAACTGAATGAAAGCAATTAACCTATCCTATTTTATAATACCTACAAAGAATTTTGTGTCTCCATCTATCAAATTGTGTGATTAAAAATTATTCTCCAGTATCCTTAAATGACTCTTCAGCATTTGCATACCTCCTTTCCCATTTACACCCAAGGAACCTTCCTGGCTCATTTTTCCAAGTGTTTTCCAAAATCAAGGATCATGTCTGGTATCTGCAATTGTATCCAATTTCGATGAGTGCATCACTGCCTAGCATGTGATTAATCTATCTCATCTCCTTCTGAATAGTTTGCTGTGATTAAATTGTAAGCACCTCCATGATGTTATTTTGATATAGACCCAAAAGAACGTTTTAGCGTAGGAAGAACAATTTCCTGAAATATGCACTTCACTGTTCTAACCAAACTATTAGAGTAGCCCTCCTGATGACCTTCAAAACTTAGAAACATTTATGCTTGTATGATAAACCCATGTTCCCTGCTATCCTCATTATATGGCCAACACACTTCAGATACAGAATACTGACCTCAGGACGTGCAGTTACCTAATGTTCATGTTCTTTGTAACTTCTTATCCTGTCAGCATGATGTGTTTCTTTATGTTTTCAAAATTGAGAATGCAATTTTGAAATTCTAGGAACTCCTGCAGTTTGTAATAGGGAAGATAAAACTAATAGCATGAGTTAGCATGATTTCTAGATTTTAATAGAGATGCAGTAGATAAAGTATAGATTTGTCCTTTTATTAACATTGGATTAACAACCATACATCACTTTGTGTAGTCTATTACAGGTGACAGAAATAATGCCAGTTGGTTTCAGTAGGAAGAAATTTCTTGCCAGGTAGGAATTCTCTTGCAAGAACTATTGAAAGGGAAGGCAGCCAAGCCGTGGGTGAACTTTGAGGCCAGACAAGCTTCCAGTCCCTGAAACAGCACGGTCTCTGCCATGAGCAACCATTGCCCAGCAGCTGCCTTCTCTCTGTCCTGCTATTCTCAAGTTCATGTAACTCAGGTAAAAACACAAGTCTCATGTGAGTGTGTGGCATTGGCAGGAACTGGTATCTGCAATTGTATCCAATTGTATCCTAGAATTCTAACTTTTTACCTTAGCAGTATAGGAAGGAAGCTGTTTTTTTAAACTGTTTTGCCCAATGTTCTGTTACTGACAGTTTTCTAAGCAGTATCCAGTACCTAAAACCTCAAGCATAAAGGTTCCTTTAAGGAAGGAAATTGGGATGGATGTCAAAGGTGATAACCCACTGTTTTTGCCACACGTAGTAGGGATGTTGCTTAAATATCTGCCAGATGGTTCAGGGAGATGAACTCTGGGTCCTTTTAAAACCCCTTGAGGACAGGTTCCTTGTCAGCTCCATTCAAAGTGTCCCCAGCATGAGATGTGCCCTGCACATGGCGAGCAGCCAATACGCAGTTGATCAGTGAGTGATGATGGAAAATGTAAATTGTCTTTTCCTTCCGTCTCAACTAATCTTCATGTGTTGACTGCTCCCCAATTTCCATGCCATACAGATATTATCTTTCATAATTTTGTTGTTTGATTTTCTTTTCCTAAACTGAGAATGCATAAGGATATTCGTATGTGTCTTCTGTTTAAATTGAGCTAAATAGGTCTTGATACTTAATTAACCCAGTGTAGGAATGGCTAGCTGCATGGTTGTCTAGTGGGTTGGTCCATCTCTCGTGTGGTGTGTGTGTGTGTGTGTGTGTGTGTGTGTGTATGTGTGTGTATGTGTGGTGTGGTGCTGGGGATCCAACCCAGGCCCTTGGTAGGCAACCACTCCACCACTCCTCCATCTCTTTTTAATGCTCAAATCAGTGTCACTGACGATTTTTAACCCTGCAGAAAGTGCTTTCTAAACTTAGAACAAGCATGGCAAATACAGCATGATTAATCAAACTAATGATTATCAGGAGAGTTAGCCACACGGCTCATCCTTGGTGTGGCTTTGTTTCTGTGGCATGGGGTAAACAGGAGAACGGCCCGCTACTTGGCAAATGCCTCTTTTCCTTATTTCCAGTTCATTCTGCAGGTTTTTCTATTTAGTCCTTAAAAAATTTATTGATGTTTCATTTTCAGCTAGGCATCTATATAAGTTTTCATTTCGTTTTGTTCACAGACCCAGAATCTCTGTATTTCTATAAAGAAATTATAGTGATGATTATTTAATTGAAGTACCAAAAGTTCAACACCTTTAGGAATTAATTAAAATGAATTTACTGTACACTATACACAATGCTATCTTTTATTTTTACAGATTTCTACTTGATAAGATTTTTTTTACAAATTTGATTTATAAGCCATACCTACAACAAAATTTTTACCTTACATTTATTCAATAATTTATGCTTTTCAAAGCATTTTAAACATATTTTACTTTATTTGATTCCCAGAACAACCTAATTAGATTTTCAGCACGCTGGAAATGGTGTTAAGTTTGGAGGTATAGGCTCGCATATTTTAACTGCTAAGAACACATGTTAACAATGGAAAAGTGTTAACATCAAAAAAGAAAAAAGCTACCTATTAAATACAGTGACAACTAAATACTTCAAAGGGAAAATAAAATGTTATCTAACAAGATTGGTAGTGGAAACAGAATTCTTTCTTAAATTTTTTAAATGTTCTAGTGAGTAAATAAGGATTTAGAACAAGCATTTGGCTGAGAAAAATCCTTCTAGTCTTCCTTGACATTTTCTTTGATTGGTTTAGGGTCCTTTGCGTGTAAACATTTTCTCTCTTAACTTGATAGTGGTGTTTTGTTTTCTTCTTCCTCCTCCTCCTCTTTATTTTATTTTATTCTTATTTTTATTTTATTGAGACAGGTTCTCTTTGTTCTGTTCAGGCTGGCCCTGAACTCACTATGTAGCCCAGGCTGGCCTCAAACTTGTGGTGCTCCTCCTGCTTCAGCCTCCTGAGTGCTGGGATTACAGATGAATGCCACAAGGATCGGTATCTTCTGCTTCTTTAAATTGTGATGAAATACAACTGTCACAAGATTTACCACATTAACTATTTGGAGCCAGCACTGTCAGGTGCATTCATATTTTTATGCAGCCATCATCAACCTCCAAATCCAGAACTCTTTTTATCTGGCAAGACTGAATCTATGGATATGGATCAGCAGTGCCCATGCAGTGGGCCCACTGACTCAACCTCCAGAGCTTCTTTTCTTTCCCTTATTCTTTTTATTAGTACCTTTTTACTGTACATAAAAATTACACTCATCGTGGAGCGTTGGTATGTGCTCTTGACAGGTCTTCATCCTCTGTGCATCCTTTTTCGCTTCCCTGCTGAATTCATCTCTTGGTTCCCTCCCCACTGACAAAACTCTCAGCTCCCTGTTTCCTGTTATCTATCTTTTATTTTGTTCTTTAATCTATTTGGTACTTTGGATTTCTCATATAAAGAAACTGTGCAGTATCTCAACTCGTGTGTCTGATTTGTTTCATCTAACATTATGGTCTTGAGGTGCATCCATCTTCCTAGACATGACTCAAGTTTACCCTTCTTTATGGTGGAGTAGTATTTTGTTGTGTGTGAATACCACGCTCTCTTTATCTGTTCATCTGTTGATGGACCTGTAGGCCACTTCCAAAACTTAGCTATTATGAGTTGTGCTGCTACAAATGTGGGTGTACATGGATCACTGTTAATGTGATGTCTTTAGCTCTTTCTAGAAGATACGTACACTGGGTCAAATGGAATTAGATAGAAGGAGAATAGCTGGGTCAAATGGAATTTCTAGTTTAGTTTTCTGAGGAATCTCCATGCTGATTTCCATAGTAGTTGCGCTCGTTTACACTCCCACCAACAATGTAGATGGCTTCCTTTCCCCTTGCAGCCTTTCCAGCGTTTGTTATTGTGAAGTTTCTTGATGATAGCCATTACGGGTGTGCCATAATTTCTCCCTCACTTTGGAGGACAGTTGTGCTGGAATTAAGGTTCTGCTTGATCCTTTCCTTTAGCATTCAGCAGCCCACCGTCCTCCAGCCTTGAATATTTCTGGTGAGAAATTTACTGATGCACTCACTGGGGGTCCTTATGTGGGGAAGTTGCTCCTACCTTGCTGCTGTCTTTGTCTTTACAGCACTTGACAGCATCTCCTGTGGTGTGGGTCTCTGTGTTTGTCCTGTTTGAGCTCTTGGAACTTCTCGTGTGTTCATGTCTTTTATCAAATTGGGAAGTTTTTGGCCACAGTTTCTGAGTACTCTCTCTGCTGCACTCTCTCTCCTCCCTTGGAGCCTTCCACAGTGCACTCAGTAGACTGTTGGATGGTGTTCTTTGTGTTCTTTGAGCTCTCTTCACTGTTTGTATTAGATTTTCATCACTGTGACCAAATCCCCTACCTATACAACTTAAAAGAAGATATGATTTAATTTGACTCATGGGTACAGAGGTTTCAGTCCATGGTTGGCTGACTTCAAGGCAGGAACATCGTGACGGAAAGGCATGGTTGAGGGAAGTGTTACTGGATTTTTGAGTTCGTGGTCAGAATTGTATTATTGAATCCTGGTCTTGAATCCTCCCCTAGAATATTTGTGAGGAGATTCACAGCAAAGGAATACAGAGCTAAAAGGTAGGAGGTTTAGCAGGCAACTTCATTGAACGGCAAGAGAGGTACACTCGCAACAGAGGATTTTATTAAAGTAACCCCTTCAACGCAGGAGAGCAGACAGAGCTAGCAACTGCCATAAGGACCAGGGTTTCTTCTGACATTTTTAGAACTTGGAGAGGACTGGGACATGGCAACTAGCCAGGTCTTTCTTGATCAACAGTGAGTCTCCACCTCTTTTTCCTGAAGGGGGTATTTTTGGTCTTTCTCCACCTTCTCCAGCAGGCTCTGCCCCCAATAGACCATTCAGCTATGAACTCACTGATGGGTGAATTCCCTGATGAGGTCAGCACCCTCACAATGCAACCACCTCGCGGAGAGTACCTTAACCCAGCCAAGTCAACAATCAGGATTAACCAACATTATGCACTTTATTCTCTGTGCTTACTTTTGCTTAAACTTGATCATTTCAATTGTCCTGTCTTTGAGTTCACTAATTCTTTTTGCTCAGAGCTGCCTTTGTGTCCCTCTAGTCATGTCCCTTAAATGTCAGTTATTGTATCTTTCACTCAGAGTTTGTTTTTTTTTAAAGTTTCTTTCTGTCTATAGTTATTTTCATGCTGTTCAGTCATCATTTTCTTGACTTTCTTCACTTCTTCCTTTAGTTCTTTGAGCATCTTTGAAACAGTTGTTTAAAGTCTTTGTCTAGGAAAAAAATGGAAACAAAACCTTTGTAAATAAGGAGGGGAAAAGGGATTGAAGGGAGAGCAGAAAGGGGAAAAAAAGAATCAAGATATATCATGTACAGGTACGAATTCCGTATGATGAATGTTATCATTATGTGTATTTAAAATGTACCAATAAAATTAATTTAAAAAATAAAGTCTTTGTCTAACAGGTCTATCATCTGGTTTATCTCAGGAATAGTTTCTGTTATTCTTTCCTTGTAATGGATCATTCTTTGCTGCTTCATTGCACAGATTTTTGATTTGTGTTTTGGTTGAAAACCGGATGTTTGAATCTAAGACTCCAGTCTCTCTGGAAGTCAGATTCTCTTCTTGCTCCAGGGTCTGCTGATTCTTGTTTTTGTTTTTACGTTTGATCATGTGGTTGTCACTGTGCCAAGGATCAGCCTGTGGTACAAACCTGAGGTCATCATAGTTTCCCTCTAAGCAGTACCTCCCTGGGCAGGGAGAGTCCCTTTCTACCTCATGTATGTGGTGTCTTAGTCACTGCTCACCACTGAGACACAGTAATGAAACCTTCAACTTAAAACAGAAGAGGTTTACTTTGGCTCACAGTTTATAGAAGTTCAGTCCATGGTTGACCAGCTCTAGGTTTGGCAGAGGGGCCTGTGAGAGGAAAGCTGCTCACAGC
>RJWT010020704.1:0-17873 GCA_004365215.1 Cuniculus paca | reverse complement strand
TTTTTTTGGTATAAAAAAATGAGTATTTTAAAATTTTAGATAGTATATACATATAGTTTAAATTTTTTACTAACATCATCAAACATTATTTTCTCAATCAGAGCCTAAGTTTTCTTTAAAAATCAAATATCATGCAAAGATACAACTACAGTAGTGCCTTTGTTTGTGAATTTAATTTGTTTCACAAGTTTGGGGAAGATGGCTGGGTTTCTGTTTGTCTGGGAAAGATGACTGTGATTGTGTTTGTAACTGACGGGGAATTTGTGAATGAAAGCAAATTTTCGCCCAGCGCTTTTGTTTGTGGACTCAATTATTTGCAAACAGGCATTCAGGAACTGAGGCATTACTGTATTGTGAATCTTAAATTATTCTACTTCATCTATGCCACAATTCACATTTATAGCCAAAGTCAAAACACAACTTAAAATTTGATTATAGTATTCTCATTCACTTGTAGTAATGTCACATTACGACCTCACTTGAGCTCATTAACTCTTTTTAACTGGTGTGTGACAGAAGAAAGTCATATATTTTGTTTTTTATGATGTATGTGTTCATGGTGGTTTTGCAATTAAGAAAATATATACTGTTGTCCCATCACTCAAAAAATGACCCTGGACAACGATAGCTTCTATTTTCTAATATCTAGTTATTGGGTATTTTGAAGGCTAGATTGTCTTTTCTCATAAATTTTATTTTTAAAGGGCATAGTTTAAATCGATAGAGAAAGAATGTCTGTAATAAGGCAAAATAAAAGAAATAAAATTGATTTTTAGCATAAAAACTTCATCATCTGATTGATGCTAAAAGATTTGACAAAAAGCATAAAGGAAATGGAATGACATTTGAAGCCAAATTATTCTATGAGGAAGTTCTAGATAAGAACTATAGTCATTAAAAAATACCAATTAAGTGCCCAAATAATTCACAGGACTTTTCAATGTACTTGAGTACTCTAAGGTAACTAAGCATGATCTCTGATCTCTAGATGGAAGAACATGGTACCAGATGACAGAAAGCAATTGATATGAATATGAACAGATAGTTACAATATTTCCACAGCTATATGGAAGGGAAATAAATCATGAATAAAGTATACAAAATTTTATGAAATTTAAAACAAGATAAAGCTTGGTTCTACCCGAACTCAATAATGTGGCTGATTTCTTTCATCTTAAAAAGGAGGAGGTAAAAAACAAACAAATAAATAAACCAGTTAGCACTGTTTTTGCAATAAGCAGCTCTAGTTTTCTATGTCCTTTTGTATCCATTGCTGAATTAAAATGTGCCAATAAACGTAGGGAGAAAATCATTTTTAAAAGAATAAAATCAGAGGTTGGCATTAGAAGAATTCTATTTCAGGTTATAAGAGGCATTTAGTTTCAATAAGAAAAAAGGCTAGATTTATCATATGACTAGCATTTTTGCACCATGACAATAACATTTTCCCTTCCAACTTATACCTTCTCCAGTATTTCCCAGCTCTTATAATCAGTATCACCATCCTCAAGATACCTAAGTCAGAAATATAACCATCTTTGTTAATTCTTGCCCTCTTCTAACTCTGATATTCAATCAGTCCCTGAATTTCATACTGTGACAAAAGTTTGTTGAATCCCTTCACTTTTCTCATTTTCCACTGCACTACCTCAGTGGGCCTTCAGTTTGGTTCCCAATTTTCCAATCCTTCATGCTGAAGCCAAGGTAAATTACCATAAATGAGAATGAATGGTTCCTACCTCTACCCCCACCCCTCCATGTTTTTAAGGATTGGTTTATTAGGCTTAACTTGGCCTGGACTCTACTTCTCTCAGTCCTTGTGATCCTTTGAGTTTCAGTCATTCTCCATCCTCAGCTGTAGCAATAGTAGGACTGCAGCTTGGCTAAAATGTTCTTTCTGGGCTTTGAAACAAACTATTCTTTTAATGTTTTTCTATTCCTTCTTCCTGCAACCCACCGTCACTTGCCTTCTCCAGTTTACTCATAATTATCCACTTGGTCCTCAGTTGCTTTGAGTTTCTATAACAACTTCCTTGATGCTTAGTCTTCAGTTGCTGCTGAGGACTCAGTTACTGTGGTGGTAGCTCACTTCTCTTGTCATTGAATGTTTACTTTCTGTGATACAAATTCATTGACAGTACAGATGTGCCTTTCTTATCATTAGACTATATCCCTAATTTTTAGTATGATGTCTGGCACCCAGTGAATATCTATTGGAGGATTTCATTAATAATGGATACTTTAAATGTTTCACAAAGTTATGTTCAAAAAAAGGAAAAAGCTGTACTCATATCAAGTGACAGATCAATCACATACCTCATTAATATTACTTTTAGGTACATATTTGCTGCTATTCATACAAGACTGTCTTTACTAAACAGACTTTATGCTAACTAAAAATGGTGAAATCTAGCATTTACTGAGGTCATACTGTCTGCCAAGAACTGTATTGAATTCTTGACAAGTATCATCTTGTTTCACATCAGTTACCCAATCCAAAAGTATAGGAAACTTTCTTAATTTCTCTTTCCATGACTCCGTAGCAATTACTGTCCACTCTCCTCCAAAACATGCTCTGAATCCACCTACTCTTGATTCTTTCTATTTTCTCTCTTAGAACCCTGGTCTAAACCGGCATCGATTGTTGTGTGAAGGTTAGGTTTCCTAAGAAATTTTATACAGTAAAATTTTCATGTGTACTTCTGTAGCTCAATGAGTTGTGTCAGTGTAAAAAGTTGCGTAACCCCAACTGAGACGCTGAGCATCACTTCTAGAAGTATGCTTTGTTCCTTCATCTCACCCCCACTAGTGGTTATGTCTGATCTATAATCTGTCACTGTAGTGTTACCTTTTTAAGAATCTCATAAAAATGGAATTTTAAAATACATAGCCTTTTTCTCTAGCTTGTCACTGAGCATGATTCTGAGATTTGTGAGTGCTGGTGCACATAATGCCTGGGTGCTCCTTGTTATTGCTAAGTAATAAATGCACCATAATATATTTCATTAGACTTGTTCCTAGTTTAGGTTATTTTCTCTGAAGTGCTATAAATAGTCCTATACAGTTTTTTGTGTGGGAGACTGTTTATTTCTGCGTAAATACCTAGAAGAGAGATTGATGAGTTATATTGAGCTCTACAAGAAAATGCTTGTTTCCCAAAGTTGCTGTACATTTTGTGTTTCCACCAGAAATACATTTGTACTCTTGTAGCTCAGTAACCTTACCAACACTTGGCATTTTCAGGCTTTTATAATTTAACATATAGATATGTAGTTCTCTCTTGCAGTTCTGCTAGATAGTGACTAATGATATTAAGAACTTTTTCATGTACTTACCTGCCACAAATATTTCTTCAATTGTGAAGTATCTGTTTACATATTTTGTAAATTTTAAAAATTGTGTTGTTTATCTCCTTTGCTTTGAATCATAATTACTCCTTTATGTATTTTGACCTATTCCTTTAGGAGGTAAAGGGCTTGTTAACAGTCCGTGGTTGGTCTTTTTTCTGTAGTGCTACCCTTCATATTTGCTTTTAATTCTGGCAATGTCCATTGCTATGGTTCATGTGTGGTTTAATCTCTTGCAACACTCATGCTAAAACTTGTTTGCCAGTGTGCTGGCATTGGGAGATGAGGTTTTCAAGGAGTGATTAAGTCTGGTTAATGCCTTTTTCATGAGAGTGAGGTTGTTCTGAGAGAAGGATGTAAAGCATGTCTCCTCATCATGTTTTGTCTCTTCCACATGTGTTTATGCTCTTCCACTTATCTACCATATTATGATGCAGCACAAGGCCAGATAAACTTCTTCATAAATTAACCAGTGTCAGGTGTTCTGTTATAGCACCAGAAAGTGGACTAAGATATCAATTTGTCAACATTTTTTAAGTAGTTTATGATGTTGTCGTCGTCTTCTTCTTCTTCTTCTTTCTTCTTTCTTCTTCTCCTTCTCCTCCTCCTCCTTGTCCTCCCCTTCTCCTTCTCTTCCTTCTCCTTCTTCTTCTTGTCCTATGATGTTTTTGACTAACTAAAGATCATAAAGCTACTCTCCTATATTTTCCTTTATACATTTCATAATTATAGGTGTTTTGTGTATAATATGAGATAATGATAGAGGTTTTTTAAAAATAAGACTATGATCCCAGACCATACTTTTTCCCCTACTACACCAGAATCTTTGATTTGTTTGTTGGAGCTAGGTTTTAAACATCTACATTTATTTATTTTATGCCAAGCATAGGCCAGAATTGCCACACTGACTTCCTCTTAGACATTATAAGTACCTAATATTAGATGTCACATCATTGTCTAGATGCAGTGTGGTTATGTGTAGGTGATGTCAAGTCAATATTATATGACCAGCAAACACTGGAGCAAGATGGTTTTGGCAGCATAGTAAGAAATCAGATCCAGGTGAGAAGGCCTAAGACCTCTTGAATACACATGGTGAGTGATACTGAAAATATTACACAGCCTCCTCATGGAAGGCAGCACCCATCTTCCCAGGATTATGTTGGTATATAAAGAAGCCACTCTTCACTGTACAGAATCCACCTTTAACAGAACTTTAAGATACTAAGTCACAAGAAATTCATAATGACTTATTTTACATGTACTTTCTATTGTAAAGCCAGTGCAGATTTCATGATGGCATTACAGAATTTAATTTGATTTTCAGAGTTTTCAGAAAACTAGATATAAATTACTTTCTAGCTAGAAAATGACGTGGGTTCCCCCCCACACAAGCTTTCAATCTTTTCTGCCTTTACTCCACATGGATTCTATAGATTTTGTTTAAATTGCACAGACATCTCTGCCCCAGAGAGGATTGACTTTTAACATTCTACTCACCATTAATGTTCCTTTTTCATTTGGGCTTTTAATTTGGATGAATTCCAAATTACTATTTATTCTGATAGAAACAATCCTAATTGCACAGAACATTTTAAAGAATGGAAACACAATTCAGAGCATCCTCCTTGTGGCATTTTAATGCCTAGTAGTTTTAAAATAGCACTAAGGCACTTTTCTTCCAGAGCTATTATCTAATGCTATTAAAACTCTCGCTCCTTGGTGTTTTACGAATAGTGAGCCAACTTTAGACTCAAGGGCTTTATGGAGAATTCTTGGTCTTTCATAGAGATGTTAATCTTGGCCAAATTGGAAGCTATAAGAAAATATATTGACCTGCCACTGATGTATAAAAATAAGTCCTTGGAGTTGTACTAAAAATGAATATAAAGACAGAGGAATAAATTTTATTTTCTTGATCCTGATACTCCTCAGAGCTTATTGCTGGATTTTAATCTTTTGTTCTGTTTTTTTTATGTTACTATAGTAGATTCCCTTCATGGCTCTGGGTCTTCCTCTCTTCCTGTACACACCTTTTGCTAAGAGATTTTGTCTTTTTTCTTAGCCATGACAGGAAGTGTTTCCTTTGCATCTTGATTCTGAGCAGACTTACTAAACGATTCACGCGCTGGGCCAGGCTAAATGCAGTGTAAGCAGAGACTTGAAGTACTTCTGAGATTGGATTCATTCTCCTGTGCTTCAGCCGTCGCCATGAAATTGCAGGCTCGGCTTTGCCTGCTGATCCCAGGATGAAGGCGAGAGCCACAGGCAGCAGACTGTATTTGACCCAGCTGAGAACAGCCAGGGTTATTTACTCCAGAGGCCCATGACACAGGAGTGAAGCCAACCTAGATAAGGTGAAGAAGACGCATGAGGGATTCATGTTGATTATTGCGCGTCATACTTGTTGCATAGTCATCAGCCAGATTATTTTTTTCAGGACATCGCCTTTCTGTCACACATTCTTTCTTTTATTATCTTTATTTCATGTATCTGGCACTCAACTGGGCTCATTTTATTACTGGGTGCTTAACGAGTACTGAAATTTTTCCTCCGTCCTTTTTTGTTAACCTTAGATATCATGTTGATATTACAACTGAGAGCCTCCGTGTTGCATGGAAAGGCCCTCTGAATGAACCAGGCTGTAATTAGTCACACTGATGCTTACCTATCTTGTATCTCATGTTGTGTTCTAGAGCAAATTAAGGAGTGAGCTATTTGTGTTTCCTTTTGAGCTCATTTCTTTCCTGGCCCTCTCTAAATCTAGAAAGGAATGGATCTGCGAACTATTTGTGTTTGTGAATAAGCCAGGTGAATCAATTTTGTCTGCACCAGAAGGGGATCGACTGCTTGAGGTTGGAAATAATGGTGGTTTTAAAAGTATGTTTGAAACAACTTCCAATCTCCTTACGTTCTGGATTAGAGTCAAAGCAGAATATCCTGAGATTGCCGAAAAAGCACTGAAAAGCCTCCTGCCTTTTCCAGCATCTTATCTTTGTGAAGCACAGCTTTCTGCCATGATAGCAACCAAAATGAGATTGTGAAGTAGATTAGACAAAAGCGATACCCTATGGGTGTCATTGTCTTCCATCACCCTTAGAAGGGCCCATTTAGTTGAAGAAAACCGCGAAGTTCCCACTGATTCTGCATTATGGTAGTTGAATAATTATTTTATTATATATTGCACTATAATAATAGAAATAAAGTGGACAATAGATATAGTGCCCTTGTAATGTACTGAAACCACACACACTCCTATCTTCAGAAAAATCTCTTCCATGAAACTGATGCCAAAAAAGTTGGGAAGTCGTTCTCGTATTTTCGAAACTTTGAGAACCACTGGGTTAAATAAATAAAGTTCCCAAGCAGAAGAATGTCTTGTGACCAGTAGGTGTGGGTATATGTAGGCGGAGCTCTCAAAGATCAATCAACCAATCAATCAGTCACCACATAGGCCAGAGTCTATGACTTTTTGTCCACCAGAGTCACTGGTTCTCTTAGTGTAACTAGGAGGATTGGGTCATTCCAGGGAGGGCTAACAGCCCTGAAATACTCGGTTTTGAAGCAGTATACTCAATGTGAAAATACCAGATAATTTTAATATAAATTTAGATCTAATTTATAGATTATAATTTCTGAGAAACTACTTGGAAAAAATTATAACAGATGTTCTCTTAACTGTGCGCATGCAACTGACCACTCCCCTGGACACGCCATTTCTCAGCAGCGCTCCGCGTTGTGGCACCCGGATGCTTGCGCAACAGGCCTGTCTGCAGGGTTATCACACACCTCTGCTAGCGGCCTGAGGAATCGGTTATGTTTATGCCCACAATAGAGTTTTTGATACTTGTTTCTCATCTTATAATTACAAAATATACATGCTACACAAGTGGAATATAATTATTAGCATTTTCATTCTTATGAAAACTAAATGTAATGCTTTGGAAAGTTTTGAAAATTTCTTCCAAATAACCTATAAATTCGAAAACAGAAAAGATTGAGAAAACCTAGATGAATCCTGCTGTAAATCAATTTATTTAAGCTGGGGACGTGGTTCAATGGTAGATCCCTCACCTTGCATGTATGAGGCCCTAGGTTTGATCCCCAGTGCAATAATAATACTAATAATTGCTTCATTCATATAATTATTTCACATAAAAAATTAAATAATTAATTAAAACAAGTAACTGGCGGTTATTGAGGATACATTATGGAATTTTTTGTAGTGCAAAAGGCCAAACCACATCTTAACTTAGTGGTCCATACTGCAGGAATGGCCTTGGCCCTACATTTGAAGTTTGACAAATGAATGGGCATATTTTAAAAGTTGAATCAATATGATAACATATGCACATATCTTTTTTAGATTTTTACCTAACCTACTTTGTTGATTAAGCAAGTAATTGGGAGTCAAAATCTCATCAGATAAAAAGCCTTTACTCTGTAAAAAATGAAGAGAGTGATGATCTCATGACTTAAAGATTGTGTAGTGCCCATAGTAGGGTGGTAAGCGCATGACCACCTCCAGCCTCTAAAGACAGAATGGAGATGGTAAATGGTAGTCAACGTCCTGAGCATCTGAAATGTGCTGTGCACATGTTATATATGGTTGTAATTTATATGACGATAGAATATCACAAAGCAGGAATCTTTCCTTTTTCTTGAAAGATGCATTATTTGTCCTTTGATTTATTTCCCCTCCAGCGCAAAGCCAGAAGCACATTTGTTCCTGTCTGGAGAAGCTCTGATGCTTTCATGATGGCGTTTCTTGCTATTTTTCACTCTCTCTGATTATAAGAGCAGGTATAAAAAGAACACAGAACTTCCAAAATTCTATTCCCTGGACACTCATTCTCAAGATCTAATGTGAGACAAGAAGAGTTTCCTTTTCTAAATCAAGGCCTTTATCACAAGCCTACTATAAGCCTAAGAAATGCATATTAACCACAGGTCTTTGGAATTCAGGAATGACCTTCAGGGAGGAAGAATTGCTGTCCCCTAACTAGGGTGTCACATATCAAAGGCTGAGATCAGCCAGCAAGAACAGTACTGTGTAGCTAGATTCAACTTTTCAGCAAATGTTACTGAAGAACCTTCACTCATATATTGGGTAAAGAGCAAAAGCAGTTCCACTTCCAGTGGGTGAGTGCAAGGGGTGCATAAATTATGAATTTTATGAAAACAATTTATCACCATTCACCTATTTGAATAACCAAAATCCAAAACATGATAACAGATGATGTTGAGGATATGGAGCAACAACAACTCCCGTTTATTGATGGAAATGCATAATGGTACAGCCACTTTGGAAGACAGATGGTTTCATGCAAACCATATGACCCCACAATCATGCTCTGTGGTATTTGCTCAAAGGACTTGACAACTTACATCCACTCAAAACACATGGATGCTTATAGCAGCATTATTGACAATTTCAAAACTTCAAAACAACCAAGATGTCCTTTAGCAAGTGCTATGGTTGATACATTGTGTAGACTTGAGAAGTTTAAAAGTTTAAGGGACTCAGCAGGGAGCCAGGTTCCTTACTTTGTAAATATCCTCAGCCTATGCAACACAAGGGCACAGAGGTGGTGTGAGTGCTACACCCACCTTGGGGAGGGGGTGCTGCTTACAATATAAGGGAGGAGAAGAGGCTTGTTCTCTCCCTTTTTTGTTCTGGCTGCTTTTGCTGGCTGATGCATTGAAGTGTTGCCCCTGTGCCATGCCAACCTGTGTTGGAGCCAGCTGATTATGGACTGAAACCTCCACAAACTGTGAGCTAAATAAACCTTTTCTTCCTTCATTTTGGTTGTTGGTTATTTTGTCTCAGCAATGAGAGAAAAGTAACCAAGACAGTAAGTGAATGAATAAACTGCGGCACATGCAGACCATAAAATATTATTCAGCACTAGCTAGAAGTGAGAGGTCACAAAAAGACATGGAGAAATCTTACATGATTATTACTAAGTGAAAGAAGCCAATCTGAAAAGGCTAGACACCAACCAATAATAAATAAAAATATGACCCAACCATATGATATTCTGGGAAAAGCAAAACTATTTTGTTAAAATGCAATTAAAATGATCAGTTGTTGCCAGAAGTGGGGGTGAAAGAATCAATAGTTGGAACACATAGGAATTATAGGGCTGTGAAAATACTTCATACTGTAATAATGGATGCATCTCATTCTCCTTATATGTTTGTCTAAACCTAGTATAGACAGCTAAGTTTGATAGAAATTAATAGTCAGAAAGGGACTAGGTCTTTGAGGGAGTCAATGTATAAGATGAAGACACATCAGAATTGTAGCTGGAGGTGACTTTGAAAAGAGCCAGATCTCAAGATGAAGATGCTATAGCTGGACTTGCAAGCCTCCCTAGAGATGAACTGTAATTTGAGATTATACTGTAATTAGCACCACTTGGTCCAGTGAGCCCAGATAAGCATGAGAGGCATGGGTAGATGAGCATAACATCTGAACTAGAACATCGTACCCCCATCCCTTTGCAGGAATGCCTTTGTTCTTTCAGTATACCCTTACTGCATGACTCACATCCCTACTGGGTCAATATTAGCTAAGTGACTCTACTTGTAATCCTATAGGTTGATTCTAGTTTGACCCACATTGTACCCATGTTGTAATTTTGCTGTATAAATTACCCTTGACAAAGTCTGAATGACTGTGGACTTGGGACCCTTCCTGGAAATCCAGGAGCTATTCTTCTTCTCTTTGTTTCCAATAAAACTCTCCTAACCTCCTCCTTTGGTTCATGACTTCATTCTTTAATGTTGTGAGACCACAAACTCAACACATCTGACATTGAACAGGTTGACAGTTATATTCCCCATAGCAAGTGCATAGGGTGTACAGCATTCAGAGTGAGCCCTGATGTGTAAAGTGGAGACTGGTAGGGTATGATATGTCCAAGTAGCTTTATCAGTTATAAAAATATACCACTGTGGTGAGAGTTGTTGATAATGAGGGAGGCTATGTAAGTGTGAAGGCAAATGGCTTATGGGAACTCTACACTTCCTCATAATTTTGCTATGAAACTAAAATTGCTCCAAAACATTTTCTTTAAAAAAAGTAGTTGGTTTTCTAGGATTAGGTTACTTCCATTTACTAACTTTCCCTTTTCTCATTTATTTGGAAATAGTTTTTTAAAATAATGTCTACCTCAAGAATTCTTAAGAATAAGTAGATGAATAAATGATCAAGGGATTCTCCTGTCATTATGATTTTATGATTCGTCTGGTAGTCACCTTTATGTACTCCTGTGGCCATTTTCACAATCACGTCTTGGATTCTTCAGTATCAGGGTCTCTATTCTTAACTGCAACTACTTAAGCAATACATTGGTTTTCAGTTGACAGATGGACATGTGCTACTTCAATGTGTGTACACATCTGAATTTTCTAAATGCCCCACATAAGAAAGTAGGTGACTGTTTAAAGCATATTTGCAGTGCTGTATTTAAAGTTCCCATGCATATTTTGTTTAGCATTACAAATTGACTGTCTAACAGAATTAGGTAGAGAAAATGTATATCAGATTCATGATGCTGGTGAATAATCGACTAGCCACACAGGTGCATATCATTTCAGATGAGATTTTCCTTTTTTTAATGGAGAAAATGTATTATTAAGACATTTGGAGGGGAAATTTTCAGAGATTTTTCTTTGTCATCTCTATAACAAAACTTGTGAATAGTGTAGTTTACCATTTTCTAACCTTCTAGTCATTGTTGTATGATCTATATGACACTGTTGGGGACCACAAATTCACAAGGCTGATTTTGCATACTTTCCTAAAGGATAAATGGAGGCTTGGAATTATCAGTGTCACCCTTTTGAGATTTCCCATTAACTCGTTAGGGATGGGCCATCCTTTCCCACCCACTAAGACAAAACTAAAACCACTGAGATTCAAAAACACTCCAGGGCAAGATCCTTCTTAGTATGGGATCATCCCTGTTTTCTTGAGTCATCCCAGGATTATCCATTGCCCGCTGAGTCATTGACCTCTGTCTTCCTCTGACCTTGATCTTCCACTAGCCCCTCCTATTACTGTACACACCAAATATATAGTGGCTGGCTTGGAGTGTCTTCCTCTCTGTCCATTCTGAGGCATTGACCTCCCGGTCCCCCTTCATGTATTACTAAATCTGTCTCTGTTTCTTATTTCATCCTTTTACCATACTCCTCATACAGGCAGCTGGGAATCTTGGCCAGGTACTTGATAACACTCACCTTGAGAAAATACGATTTTATCATTTATTCTGATAGCCATTATCATATTTTAAACAAAAAGTGGCTTCATTTTCTTCAATTTTGGGGATTAGGATGTTGCCACAGTGTGGTACCCTAGTCATAGTCCATTAAACTCTTCACACATTTTTCCCACTTGTAATAATACAATAACTCACATAATGACTCATTTCATGTTTATCACCACCACAAGCTTATAAACTGTATGCAATCAGGGTCACATCAGAGTTTTAAGTCATACCATATCCCAGCACATAGTACGCATAATGCATATTTTTTCAATTAAAGAATGGATGGACAGCTGGGAGTGGGAAATCCTATACTTTTCTCCACTCCTTCTTCTTTCATCTTTTGTAGTCCTTTTGTGGATTGTGGTGTCCTTATGAAGAAGCACAGAGACCCAGGTAGCGAAGTCCAGCTCCTAAACCTCTACGTACTCCTCAGTCCACCCCCTTTGGCTCTGGGAGTCAGAGGTGCTGCACTGTGGATATACATAGATGGGACATAATTACTCTGAGACTGGCAAAGGGTTTAGCACTCTGCCAAATTAAAAAAAAATCGTTTTCACACACGGTCAAAGTCACCCTCACCCCACTATTCAGGTAGCACACATTTGGACCCTTGTGTAAGAAAAGTGTGCCATGGACAACTGTACGATTCTGAGAACATCCTTAACCTTTTGAAGTTGACCTCAGAGGAGAATCAGAACTTCACACAATTCTCTTTAGTCATTGTCACAGACAGAACACGAGGTGACTGCGATACAACGCTAGCAGAGTTTTATGTGGTATTCTGATTATGTAAATAACTCAGCACACACAGGATAGCTACTTAAAGGATCATTTGGGCTGTTTATGCCACAAATGAAGTTGAGAGGGGAGGCAGTGAGGCAGCAGATGCAGATTTCAGCAACCCAGCTGAAAATGGAGAAAAGGAAAATCAGCCACGATTTAAGAAAATGCATATTAAAAATTAGATTGTAATAATACATCATTATTTGTGAGGCTCTGAGCTTGACCCTCAACAACTGAAACAGCAACAATAATACTAAATTTTACTGAGGACAGTAATCCAATCTGATGGAATATAGACTCAGAAATGGAACCTGAATGAAGCCTAAATAAAAATTAAAGATTTTTCCTCATAGATACAAGTGCAATGTTGATTAACAAAGAAATTCTATGTCATTTCACGATTTGGTGATTCCAACATTATTTAAAAATATAAGTAATAGTATAGGAATAAGAAAGTTGATGTGGTCAGTTATAACTTGAAAGTCAATCAATCAACAAATGCCCAGTCCTACTTTATCTACTGTATAATCTCTTTACTGACTCTCCCACTTCCTGGTCTCTCCCAGTAGCCCATCAGCCTGCTTGCTTGGCTCTGCCTTTAAACTGTCTTCTCCTTTTCATACATTTGTATCCTGTATGGCCAGTTGAATGCCAACTGTTTGCCAAGTGCCTTTCTCTGATAACTTGTGGCAAGTATTATCTCCCTCCTCTAAACTGCCATGAAACTCCATCAGCACCGCTCTTACTTATGACTCAGAGCTTAGCACTTGTACTTTAGTGACTAATGTACATTTTTAAAAACTTCCTTGCTAGTCCATGAACTGGAGGTTAAAATTTCTGGTTATTACAGTTGTATCCAGTGCAGAGCGGTATTCAGTTGGTAAATGCAGATGGTGCATAATTTTTAAGAATAGATTTTGTACAGAGAAATTCTTTCTCTTTCCTCCCAGTTTTTTTTTTTTTTTTTTTTTTTTGCTTTTGTGAACTTGACTCTGAGTCCCCACTTGAGACTTAGCTCTTTCGTGGAGCTTTCCATGACTACCAACCTCAAAGCTGTTTCTTTTGGACTACACAAGTACATTCAGCATCTAAAAGGTTGAGTATGTCTGGCATTCTGATGCTTATGTGCTTCTTCCTAGAGTAGATCATCATTTTTGTGTTTATTGGCCCTTCCAATAAGACTAAGAGCAGTTGGGCCTGGTGACACAGGTCTGTAATCCCAGCACACAGAGGCTGAGGCAGGAGGATCTCAGTGAGTTCAAGGTTAGCTGGGGCTACATAGTGAGACGTCTCAAAATAGACTATAAGTAGGAGACTTTCAATGCAGAGATCATACTTCACATACTTTAGTAACTTACTGTCACTCAGTACTTATATACTTAGAAGTTATTGTCATCCCACAACAGTATTTTACATCTATTGTATTTATTATATTCCTGAGTTATCTTAAGTATCTGACCCATCATAGTTCTCAAAAAATATTTGTTGAGTGGGGTTGAATAGATGATCAGTAAAAGTTAATTTCTAATCATTCTGCATAAAATTTTGAGTCTGTTGGCAGGAATGTCCAGGAGCTGATTTTTTTTGGCTATGAAAAAACAGAAATCAATGTGTACTCTTGGCACATCTACACAGTGGCAAGCAGGTTAACTGGAGTATTGATATAGGCAGGTTCTCCATAATCTTCATTTAGCTTTATCTTCGGGAAACCTCTTCTAGCAGCCTCAGCCAGATTGGAATGGCCTCTACTTGGAAAAGCTTAGTCCTTAGTGACATGGGCCAATTGTGCCATTTCCTCCAGGGCCAAGTGGTTTTTCCCTGTCTATTTGAGTAGGTATAAGTATGCTGCAACTCCTCCTTCAGAAATTTCCTTATGCATATGATAATTTCTGAAGTATATTTTAGTCACCCTGAATTAAGGTAAACAACTGTCTCTATTCACTTATCATTAATTGACATATGGTAATGCTTGTAATCAAGGAGATGTTGGTTAAATCAGTGTTTTGAGCTAAAGGCAGTGGTGTTGAGTCACAGGAAAGCTAAGCTTAGAACACACATCTGTGTTTCCTTTTTGCTGTCAGAGTTCTTACCTTGTAAGGTCCCTCCTCCGTACCTCTGTCCCTCCCTCCCTAGCATCTATTAACAACCTTCCAATACAAGGCATACTGCTGCTTGCTAAAGATACAACTAACAGGCAACAAGGTAGAAATGTTTCTTGCCCTAATGGAAATTACTATGTTACAAGAGATTCAGACAACAACTTACTGATTTTTAAATTTTCATTTAGATGTGAACAGTGAATGCTTAGAAGAATTCATTCTGGGTTGGTGGCAAAGGGACCATGGGGTCTGGGATATGGATCATCTGAGAGTCTCCTGAGCCTGACACGTGAAGAACTAGTAGGAGTAAGCAAGGAAGGGGGAGGAGGAGAAAGGAAGGAAAATGCTGCAGGTAGAAGAAAGAAAGTGAGTACAAATGACCCCAGAGCAGGGATAGATAGACCCCAACATATGTGGGTTCAATTTATGATTTCATTTTTAATTTACTATGATGCAAAAGTCTTCAAAATTTGAATTTCGATCTTTTCTTTGGCTAGTGGTGTGCGGCATGATAACCTCTGGAGGCAGAGCAGTGGCATTGAACTGAAGTTCCCCATCAGCCCGTGACCGCAGTCACAAAGGGTACACAACCCTTACCCTATAGTGTACAGCATTGCTGAGTTATAGTGCTCAGTGCGTTGTGTGTATTAAATGTTTCCAACCTTCAATGGGTTTATCGGGAAGTAATCTTATTGTGTATTGTGTACTGAGAAACATCTGTGTGTGGCCTTGAGCGGCCACTTCTCTTCTCCCTCTTACTAGAAACCCATCAGTTAGTGAGAATGAAAACAAATTTTATCAAATTATTAGGTTGGCTCGGAGTTACCTGACCCATTAGAAACACAAAGCCATGCTAATATAAAATTGTGTACATTTTTATTAAAGCCGTGATTTTCTTCCTTAAATTCAAAATAAAGCACAACATTTTGAACCCTAGTCATATAACTAAAGCAAAAATCTATCTCCATGCACTGATTCGAAATGGAGGCAGGAATCAGATGAAGTCTTTTTTCTTTTTTAATCCTTAAGATTCTTTCAAAGTCAAATTAGGTGGAAAGTTCATCATTTTCTTTGTTAGTTTTTCAAATATTTAGTCTTCCTATACTCAGTAAAATGTACAATATCAATCATTTTTCATATAGGTGTTTTCAATCAACTTTTTTTTAGTCTTTTTTTATTTTAAAAACCAAAACAGAAAAAAGGATAGAAATAATACAGAATTTCCAAAAAAAGAAAAAAACAGTAAGAAATCAACACTAGTTAATACATTCCATATTGTTGTCTTAGAAGTAGTTGTTCAGGTTACAAGATCTGGGCATAAAAATGATCAAACAATCAAACAATGACAGCACAAATTGTTCTTTTTGATGAACAGAGATTAGTAGTATAGTTATCTTGCAAATATATACATACATACAGTTATATGTGTAAACCTACATATGTATAATCTTTTCCTTTCTTCAATTTCTCCTTTCCCCTATCCCAGTTGTTCAATCAGCTTTCAAGTGGACTTTTTTTTTTTAAAAAGTTTTTCACAATATCTGGTTTCTAGGTTGATTGCAGTTTAAGTATATGAATTGTAGTAATCTAAATAGAATCTTTGGGAGTCCGATTAAAGAGTATTAAAATGTGAAAACTAGTAGGGGAAACAGCCTGTACTACACTTAATGAAAGGGATGTAATTTAGTGAAAAGAAACAAAATAATTACAGTTTAAAGATTCCCATTCTGTGGGAGTGCTTCTATAGCTGACATCGAGTAAGGCAAGGTTATTGGATTTTTATTCATATGACTTTGTCCCTTTCTAGAAGTATGAAAATTTTGCATAACTCTGAAACATGGAATATATTTTGGGATTCATATATATATGATATATATAAAGGGAGAGAAAAAAATTATTACTGAAGCTAGTCCTACTGAAAAAAAAATCCTTCACCCAAAGGAGATGAGAAATTTCAATAACTGTTATGTGTGCATTCTTTTTGCTCACAAAACAATGCAAATCTAATAGCTTAAAATTTATCTAAGTCACAACTCTCTGAGTACTGACATTTTTTCTTGCAATCAGGTTACAAAGTGTATTCTCATCCTTTTCAATTCAGTGGTCAGGTTAGGGCTCTCTAGCGGAAGGCTATATTACTCTTCAGCACTGTCATTTTTAGTTGTATTTCTTAGCTGCATTCTCCATGACTAAAGGAGGGTAGATACGTGACTCTGTAGGCACAGAGGGGAGATAAGACAGCATGGATCTTTATTCTGAAGAAAGAACCATCATGTCTAACGTCACAATTCCCTTTTTTGGTACATAGGTAAGAATGATCGACTTTTAGAGAACATTATCTGATTAAGTCTCCTCTCTCACCAAAAACATTGCAGGATATCTTATTGCTCATATCAGAGTTTTACAAGCTGTACTGAATTTCAAGACCACTTGAAGGGTTTTGCAATCATGGATTATTATGTCCTGCTCTGGAGGTTCTGACTCAGTTTTCTGGAGTGGGGATGGGAGTGAATAGACTTTGAGAAATTTTTTGTGTTTTTTAATTTTGTGGATACATTTTAGATATACATAATGATACTATTTACAATAAGGTTTTTGTACTTGTACATGATATATCATGCTTCTTTTTTTTCCATTCCTCTCCCCTCCCTTCAATCAGTCTTCCCCTCCTTGTTTACAAAAGCTTTGTTTCTATTTTTTCTTTCTATTCTTTTTTATTTCTTGTGCCTTATTTCCTTTTCTATTACCCCTTCCCTTGTTCCCTTTCTCATTTGAACATTTACTTCCCATTTTTCAATATCTATTAGAAATTTTGGTCCTTATTTACACCTTTGGTTTCTTACATCAGAGGAAGAAAACTCAGTATTTAAACATGTGTGTCTAATTTATTTCACTTAAGAGTATAATCTCAGGGCTGGGGATCTAGCTCAGTGGCCTAAGCGCCTGCCTGGCAAGCGCGAGGTCATGAGATCAATCCCCGGTGCTGCCAAAAAAAAAAAAAGAATATAGTCTCAAGGTGCATCTATTTAGGTAGAAATGTCTCAAGCATATCCTTTTAATGGCAGAGTAGCAGTCCATTGTATAAAAAAATCACATCTTCGTTATCCACGTGTCAGTTGACAGGCATTTGGGTTGTTTATAAGATCTAGCTATTACAATCTGAGCCACTGTAGACTTTGATGTGCATGTATCACTGTGGTATGATGCATTTAATTCCTTTGGAAAGATACTGAGAAGGGGAATAGCTGGGTCAAATGGAACCTCTAGTTTTAGTTTTCTGAGGAATCTCCATACTGAATTCCACAGTGGTTGCACCAGTCTACACTACCAGCAACAGTGAAGTGTTTCTTTCCCCCAACAGCCCC
>RJWT010020703.1:0-17875 GCA_004365215.1 Cuniculus paca | reverse complement strand
TAGGGTGACCATCATCTGAGGTAACTGAGGAGAAGAGAGAGAGAGAGAGGGAGAGAGAGAACACAAATTATGCACTGGCGGGAAAGAAGATCCAAGAGACTGGTGTTCTAAGTGAGAAAAGAGCAGAAATGCAGACAGTCTACACTGATGAAGAATGATATCTTTGAAAACAGATAGCTAAGTATGCTGGACAGTTTTCTTGGGAAGAACTTGTACAGTCCCAAAATATCATCAATCAAAACAAGTACTGTTTTAGAGCCTATGGCATGGGTGACTATGCACTAGAAATAGCACTGTAAATCCTTCTGACAAGGAAAAATATTGGGAGAAGTTTTTGTTTTTAAGACCCATATATTAGTACTGAGGGATCAGAATAAAACCATACAAGACTAAGAATCACCTTTCAGAATCCATTTCAAAGTACTGGGGTTAAGAAAAAGGATTACCAAATTAAAAAACAAACAACAAAACTATCTTTGTGTTGGAAGAAGGCACTGCAAAACCATACAGAAAACTCACTATGATCTTATGTGAAGAGGAAAGTATATAAAGAAGTATGTAAAGTTTTACCTAGCAGTTCTTTCATACCAATTACAGGGTTTCTGTGCATATAGGAGCATCTTGGATAGTGTAGAAAGCTGTGCCAGTAAAAGAAATGAGATTACATGTGTATTTTGAGACTTATTTAGGAAGTTAAAATCCAAAAATGTTGTACCCTAAGCCTTTCAGTCTTTCAAAGGGACAGAATCAAGAAAAACCCCTTTATAGCCAAATTATACTTTCATTAGTTTTCATTTCTCAAATACCACAAAGCCAGCGTTTGAAAACCACAATAATACTTTTTGAAGAAGACAAGAACATTTTCTTCTCTTCTCTTTTAGCTTCTTTTCATGTACTGTAGTTACTCTGTCTTCCTCTGAAAAATTCCAGGTAAAATCTTCTCCCTCTACCCCTCCCACCACCGGGCAGTGCCCATGGAGACTTGCTTGGGTCCATCAGTAGCATGAGGCCCCAGGAAGGATGTGTTTTCTGCTGCACTAATTTTTTCCCCAGAGAATCATTTTTAATCATTCTTGTTTTGCTCCTTCATTTACATAATTGGCTCTCAGTAGCAGACAGTAAAGGATAAATATTAGATATTGTTCTGTGCATTTATTGTTAAACCTATGAGATGTTCAACCCATAGATTTATGAGACTTGTGTAGAAAGTGTTGGGGTGGTGCGTTGGCAAAGGATGCAAAAGCACAACCAGTTGCAGGCAGTCAAGAACAAACCCTAAATATCTTTTTTCCCAAACCCAAATATCTTTTTTTTTTTGTACTGGGGATCAAACTCATGACCTTGCACTTGCCAGACAGGCACTGTGCCACTGAGCTATATCCCTGGCCCCCAAACCCAAATATCTTAAGTAATGGTGTCATGGGTTTTTTTAATTTTTTTTGATAATTATTTTGTGCTCTGAATGTGATTGCGCTGGTCATTGACAGCGTATGTGGTTTTGGGTACATTAATTAATTGATTAACAGTCAAATTTAAATAAACATTCTCTCATGAACAGGGTGTAACTGTGTACAACGAGGGGCAGAAAGATAAATGAGATAGGAACTCATGAAAAACGTAAGAGAATTCAGAGGAAGAAGAAAATGATTCTGGCTGTAGGGAGTGTAGATTAAAGGAGACTATATTATGCTTAACCTTGTGGAGCCAATGGGAGGATGAAGTAGGAAAAGGACAGATAAACATGAGATGGACAGCAGGCCTCCAGTGGGGAAGTGGGTGTAGATTAAATATCCTTATTCTAAAAGTATGAAATCTGAAGTGCAAAATATGAAGCTTTTGAGTATGAACCTGACACTGCAAGTGGAAGTTTCTACACCTTAAATCACAAGAGAAGACACAGTTAAGACACAGGTACAATAAACATATTCCATAAAATTATCTTTAGGCTATATGTATATAAAACATAACCAAATTTTATGTTTCAACTAGGATCATGTTTCCAAGATATCACATTATGTTTATGCAAGTATTCTAAATTACAAGAAAAAAAAATCCAAATTGGAAATATTTCTAGTATCAGGCATTTTAGTTAAGGAATAGTAAGCCTTTATTTGCAAGATAGGTCATGTTGTTTGAATAAATAAATTATATTGTGTATAGAAATAAAGGGGAGATGACATATTGGAATATTATGTAGTGATAAAGTTAGAATGTAAATGATACGAGATTTTTATGAGATACATTGTGTTTTGGTTTTGGTCTGATTCATGGTCTATTGATGCAATTAAGGGTATAAATGTTATACCCACCCTAAGGCGGGTATTCTGCCTACAGTGTAAGAGACAGAAACAGGTTTGTCTCTCCCCTCATTTGTGACTTTTGCTGTCTTTGACCTCCATGAAATGCATATGCTACTCTACTTTGGGGCCAGTCATTTATGTACTGAAACCTCTACAAACTGTGAGCTAAATAAACCTTTCCTCTTTTAACCTTTGGTGTCAGGTATTTTGTCTCAGCAACAATAGAAAAGTAACTAAGACACATTGTTTATTGAAATAAAAATTATGAAAGCTTTAGAATATAATAATATAAATTAGACTTTAGGATGCTTTGTTCCACATACCATATTTCAAAACCCCTTGAGAATATTTTGTTTTCACTTGCTGGATAAGTTTGAGTATGACACTTAATTTTAAAATATAGGAAAAGGAAACCAGAAATTATGATAATTTATTGATCTATCTTTCCAAGCTGTAAGGCTGAATCAAAGCTTTTTTCTATAGCTTTAGTACTTGCTAAAGTTACAGAAACTGTGAAGAATTTTATAGTATTAAAACATCTTTCTCT
Organism: Cuniculus paca; assembly: GCA_004365215.1. Taxonomy (NCBI): domain Eukaryota; kingdom Metazoa; phylum Chordata; class Mammalia; order Rodentia; family Cuniculidae; genus Cuniculus; species Cuniculus paca. The sequence goes on along the minus strand of RJWT010020703.1, from coordinate 15,028 downwards.
TTGATTTATTTTGTATGTGCTTGGCCTTAAAAATTCAGTAACATTTTAATATTTATGAATGTAACTTACACAGATTTCTAGGTCCACTGATTTATCACTATTATGTTCGTTTTCAGCAATAGCTGCACATGTTGGATATGCAATCATCTCCCTATCATGGAAAGGTCCGAGGGTGGAACTGTAAATTATAGTGATATTTGTTTTTTTCTGTATGCATGAGACTGTTAAAACAGCTCACTTATTTATTTACAAACAGATTTGATTATGTGGATGAGCGGTTCTTTATTCATTCAGTTACCATGACAGAGCTAATCAACACACTCTTACGTAAACCGAGACATAAAACCTGTGTTAAAATCCAGTGAAGCAACCAGTCACACACCTGCAGCAAACTTATAGCTGCTTGATTTCTCAATATCTGTCCCCATGAAACCTTATTATATAATCCCAAATATGTCTTTGTCACAAAAATTTTGCCACCAAAATTAGTTTTGCTAGATCAGTCCTTTAATAAGTGAACTTGAAAACAGAATGAGCTCTTAAACATGCTTGGTATTACTGAAATACTTTTGTCCAAGAAGAATTAAAATATTTCTTCTTGATTTTTAGTCTTTTACTTTAGGTTAAAAAAGACAAAATGAACAGCCCAGTGCTAGGTGTCTCTAGGGATTCTTTTGTTCAGTTTTTATTTTTTGTTAGTACACATTTGCAGTACATAATGATTACATTTTTGTGAGGAGTCAGTACCTGTATATAACACATCTCAATTTTTTTTCACCCTCTTCCTCCCCTCTCCTTCTATCTCTTTAGGCATTCTGATACCTCTCTAATTCTATTGTATTATTAGAAGATAATAAAAAGGTGACCTGTAAGGAAGCGAGACACCGTTCAGATTTCTCCAGGGTTATAATAGACCAACCAGCTGTAGTGAATTGTCATGCTTAAAACCATGGACTCCAAGCAAGTGTCCTAGTTTGAAACCCAGCTTTACCACTAATTACTGCTAAGTGACACTGGACAAGTCACTCACCCTCTCCATGCCTCAGGAAGCTCATTAACTAAAAGATGAAAATAATAGTACTTGACTCATAATGTTATCGGGATAATTAATAAACTAACATATCATAACTAGTTTAGAATAATGCCTGGCACAAAGTAAGCACATCATAATTGTTCATATCATTAAAAATTGAACTAACTTTCTTTCTTTCTTTCTTTCTTTCTTTCTTTCTTTCTTTCTTTCTCTTTCTTTTTCTTTCTTTTTCTTTCTCTTTTGTTCTTTCTTTCTTTCTTTCTTTCTTTCTTTCTTTTCTGTCTTTTTTCTCTTTCCTTTCCTTTCCCTCCATTTCCATCCCCTCCCCTCCCCTCCTCCCTCCCACCTCCCTCTCCTTCCTTCCTTCTTTTCTGTCTTTCTGTCTTCCTATTGTCCCCTTTCTTTCTCAGTAGCAACTAAGAGTTGGAAAATACATTTTCAATAAAATTTTAACAGCTGAATGAAACAAGGGAGTTCTACCAAGTATCCTCATATGATTACCCAGATTCTTCCACATCTGTTTGTGATACAGGAACCATTCTAGATTATAAAATTCAGTGCTCTATTTTGCAGGCCCTTCCCAATTCCATTTACAGCCTTCAAATTATTTACCTAGTGTGCCTTAGTCAGCATTCCCCACAGCCTAGATGGATTGATCAACTGTGTCCACACACATAAATATGTCACCCCTAATGTCTTTTCCAGTTATTATGTAGGAAGTCAGAGATGAGTGAGATTAACAGAGTGAAAAACACCAGCTGTAATGATGCTCGATAAAGCTGTCAGGTTTTAAGTCATGGATTAGTAGCATATCCTGACTCTATAAGTGAGATAAAATTTAAACCACACATTAAACAATGCTAGTCCCAGAAGCTCTTAGTGAACTGCAGTCTCTACTGAAAAGTTTCTGAAGAAATACAACAGGCCTTTAGTGTGCAAGTGGCTGGGATAAACTGAAAAATAGAAAGGGCAGGCAGTTCAATTCTCTTGTGTCTAATATGAAAAAAAATACTAGTGCAAGTTTTTATTCAAAACAGAATTTGCCCAAAAGAAAACACAATCATTGTTTTAATTAAAATGATTATGTTATTTTGGCATAAAATTTTAGTTTGTGCAAGTTACACAGGTGATTCCTGTGTTATTTCAAGTGAGTGCTACTGGTAAATGTTCCAAGTAACTCGCCATAGGAAAAAAAAAAAACACCCTTATTTGCCGTATTTGCCAGTTTCTATTGAATAAATACTCCTGCCATGGCAAATTTTAAGCTACCAACCTGCTGTTGAACCTGTTGAACTGCAGTATTAAAAAAAAAATGTGCACAGTTAGCTTCTGTGAGCCACTGCGAGCTGACTCCCCCACACTTATGATCGTTTCTTTTTCGCAGAAAATGCAAAGCAGGCATGAATGTTTAAGAGCACTACTAGTGAAGGATTTTCCATACGACAAAAGATGAAATGAACTTGTACTGAGAATCTGGGCAGCTGATGGGCACAGTGAACTAGAAAGAATCAATCTCATTTACTATGATGCAGCAAGATCATCTATAGTTAATCAAACTAAATAGTTTCCATTCAGTCAAATTTCTTAGTTTTGTTAGAAGAAAGAACCTTTGGTGTGGCGTTGCATAGGTGATTATTAATAATTGTAAGTCCTGTATGTTTTTAAAAGCTAGAAAAAAAGATTTTGAATGTTTTCTACAAAAGAAATGATAGATGTTTGAAGACATAGGAATGTTTAAGCCAATTTAAACGTTACATATTATATACATATATCAAAACATTATATGGTACTCCATAAATATGTACAGTTTTTATGTTACTCTTTGTTCTTGAGATGCCGATTACTATAACGTTGGTTGCTTGATGGGTACCTTGATAATTTTAATTACACAGATTCAGTGGTATGAACTGCAGTTGAATTTCTCTGTAGCATAAAAAGGAGGACTTTTAAGGTTCAAAGAAAAACTCAAAAGAAAACAAGCCACGGACTGGGGATTTAGCTCACCAGCATAAGTGCCTGCCTGGCATGTGCAAAGTCATGAGTTCGAACCCCAGTACCAAAAAAAGAAAAGAAAAGAAAAGAAAAAAACCAGTGAGTATGGGTGTTATGGGGAAAGTGATGTTACATAAGCCTCATATGGTTACAAGGCCACACATACACCTTTGAAGCAAAGTGATATTCAAAGGAAATTTCAGGTTGTTTGTCATGGGTATAAACTCTCTCCTCTGGTTCTCCTTTGATGTCTTCAGGAAATCTTATATTTCTCACTTTTGCTTTTGCTGAAGCATATTCTTTGAGGGACCTAGAAGCATAGGATGAGTGGCAATTGATATATAATTTACATGTATAATACAAGATTTGTATTCTTACAGAGAAGAAATTGAATGTTCAAAGACTGGCAGTCTATCAAGCAGTCTTGAAAAGCCAAGAAAAATATCAGTAGCAGTCAAAATCAAATCTAGTCAGGGACATCTAACTTAAAGAAATTTCAAATATTTGGAAGATTAGAGTACAGTATATTGAAAACAAAACTATTTTTTTAATTGTAGACCCTAAGGACCTACTATTGTACAACTTCCTTTTTTAATTAATATAACCTTGTTCTACAGTCTTAGCACAATTTTGCTTTTCCAGAAGACTCTTGACCTGGTAAACAGCTTATCATTCATTTAAAGAGTTTCTAAAAACTCATCAGATTTTTAAGAGAAACTATCAAGAGTTTATTTCTTTTGATTTTTTTGAAACCATAAAAATTCTTACTTTGCCATTTTCTTCACTTCTGAACTGTCAAATCATGACCCCTGAATTGTAACCAAGCTATCATATTGAAAGACTTGCCTTTTACCAAATTTCTAATTCTTTTTTTGCCTTTTTTGAGACAGGGTCTCGCTATGCAGTTCAGGCTGGACTTGAGCTCACTTTGTAGCCCAGGCTGGTCTCTAACTCACAATGATCCTCCTGCCTCAGCCGCCTGAGTGCTGGGATTACAGATGTGTGGCATCATGCCCCACCCAAATTTCTAATTCTTAATAAAATCTGATTTTGCCTTTTCTCTCTGGAAAGGAGACACTACCAAAACAGTTTAGGGAATTTAATTCTGCAGGCAGTAAACAGTTGGTATTATCAATGGGTTGTATTGATGAATGGGTTATATTTGATGAAGTATCTGATATTCTACAATATTAAAAAGTAGAGAACCAGTGTATGATGGGGTTGCAATATGGAAAGAATAGAAACCTAAAATGAGTAATTTGAGGAGAATTTAATTAAAATACTTAATAATAATAATAATAAATAACTGAAACTATTTTTAGTGATAATGTTAAAACAGTAGAGAAAGTGCAGGCTACAGTCTCTCGTTGTGATAGAAAATCTAGAAAAGTTCTATGTGAATGTGTGCCAATTCTTGCAGGGTCTTCTGTTTTATGAGCACTGTGATGAGTTCAATTACACATATTTGGAAGTGGGAGTGGCAGCTAAATTTTTATGTATACTAAAGAAGAATTTCAAAGAACAGAGCAATCAATACCAGAGAGGAGGCAGAGGAAGTGTGGGAACACATGTGTTATGCAGGAAAGAAAGAGGTGTAAGATCTATGAATGAGTTTAAAAACAAGAAGGGGATTCTTGGTAATACCTGGAATTGAAAATCAACTTTTAAACTATGATGTGAAACTGCAACAGAGAATATATTTGTGAATGTTTTGATGCAGAATGATGTGCAAACATCAGTAAGAAGGCTCCACACCCAAACAGTGAAAACACAGGGGATAGAAAGGCCTTAGATGCAAACAAGAGGGTGATAAATTAGGGTAGCACAGCAGAAATACCAAGGTAATTCGATGCCTACACATTCCCCACTTGGAATTCTAGCATAGGTCAAGTAGCAGTAATGATTGTACCTACCTTCAGCCCCGAAAAAAATGTGTATGTGAAAATGTTAGAGATTTAGAATAGAAGACAGTCAGATGGGACATGGAATATTCTTTGCCAGAACTAAGTTGCACATTGCAACTCAAAAAAATTCTTACATTAAATAAAGCAAAAATTATAGAGTATGTTTCACTACCTGATCATGTAGATTGGTCAGTTGAAGGAAACCATCAAGTGATTAGAGAATGAGTCAGAGAGTGAGCACCTCTTGAATCTTACATGTCCCCCATAGGCTTGCGTGGAATGCTTGATCCCCAGTTGGTGGCACTACTAGAGGCAATAGAACTTTTAGAAGATGGGGACTAGTTAGAGGAAGTTGGGTCACTGAGGGCGTACCCTTGAAATGTCTATTGGAATTCTGCCTCCTTCCTGTCTTTCTTTGCTTGCCTGCCCCTACAATGAGATGAGAGACTTTGTTTTACCACAAGTTCTTCGCAATGATGCTTTGCCTTGCCACAGGTCCAAAGTGATGGGGACCAAGCAGCCATGAAGTGAAAATCCTGAAACCATGAATCAAAATAGATCTTTCCTTCTCTGAATTTGATTATTCTCAGGTATTTTGTCACAGTAGCAGAAAGCTAACACAGTACCCTGTCAAAAATTCACAAAGTATTTGGGGAAATCCACATCATAGAAGAAAGAAAACTAACTCAGAAAATATGAAATATGTTTTTAGGAAAATATTTGAGCAATTAGGTAAAAACTTTATATAAAATAACATTCCTGGAAGAATCAAAATGAGAACAATTTTTTTAAAAGAACCACTTAGCTGTTTTAAATTTAAAAATGAAGTTGTTGAAATTAAAGAAAAGGTTAAAAAGAGGCTAAAGAACAAGAAGGTCTCAGATGAGAGGTAAATGAAATGTTGAGCAGAATGATAAAACTAAGGAATTCTCTTAGAATACAGAAAAAGAAATGAGAAGGTGGAAAGTACAAATGAGAAGTTGAGGCATATGGGGCATAGACTCAAAAGTTTAAATGTTTGTCTGAAAGGGATGGCAACAGAATACAGAAAGGAAATAAAATATTTGAAAAAATAACATCTGAGAATTTATGAGAGTTGAAGAAATGTATAATTCATAAGTATATAATTGTCAAACACAGAGCAATATTTAAAACATGCACACTGAGATACACAGAAAAAAATGTTAGAAAAGCCAGGATAAAGAGAAAACTATAAAAACAACTAGAAACAACATTGGATTAATGACATAAATTGTGAAAATCAGATTGGATTTACACTTTCATTCCACCGCTGGCTACTGGACAAAATGAACCAGTTTCTTGTGTAATTTAAAACTAGAATTTACTTCCCATAGAAGTTACCCCAAAAAAGACATTAAAAGATTCATATAACAAATAGAAAAATAAACCATATTAGAAGTAATTAGTATAAAATCAATGAAGAGGAAAAAGTAATGAAATATATATTATTAAAATTTTTTGTTAAATATACCAGATTCTAGAATATATGAACACCTTAACTGATAAGGGGAAGGTGAAATACGAATGGAAAGAAATGAACATTAAAACAAAATGTGTAATAGTGGGATTATTCTATCGGAAGTCTAGTCTGAGAAGACTATTCTCCAATGAGGTATTTTAAGGGTGTATGAACAATAAGAGGATAATAAAGCAACCGTATATGGTAGTATACACGAATGTAAAACTTTAAGATTCCAGATGCTGGGTCCTTGCTGCCAAATAGGAAGAAGGAACTGGAAGGATTCGATATGGAGCAACAGGCAAGAATGAAAATTATCCGGACAAAACAAAGCATTTAAGTTGCATTCTTCACCGTTCAGATGTTGAACATGTAAAGACGTTGTGTTGATGACAATACAGTAGGGGGCTCATTATTTAAATTACTTATAATCTTTGCCCACACATTTGCAACTGCTTTCAAGCCCTAACCTATGCCCACACTCTCATTCTGAATAAATTACACCACTGCCTTCAAGAGTTGTTCTCGTGCCATCCCATTAGCTGGTCTGTAGGACACAACCTGGGACACTCACTATGGTCTTTTCATAAAGACATTCATTGTACTGCAATCTGTCCTTTCCTTTCCTTTTTTTAGGTAAAGCTCACTCAGACTTTGATATGAGTGCTTTTTCTAAGCTGACTTGTTTTGTGAATAATATGCAAACTGTAAATGCCTGTTAGTTGGTATCTTTTAACAACTTTAGCTGTTAGAATCTTAGATCCAGATGAATATTGATGTATACTAAATGTACTAATCTCTGTTTCTTTAAATTATTATTCTTAATTTACGTTTTCAATGATAACCTTTCATTGACAGTTGCCACTGACTAGGTATAATGCAGGTTTAATAACAAAAATTCAGTAGTAAGAGAAATGCTATTTCCCTAAAATACACACCTATTTGGAGATACTTCCTCATTTCAAAAATGTTAAAGTGAGAGGATCGTCACTTGTAATCAAACACACTTATCTTATTCTTTTTAGATTATACATAGTTTGATAAACCAACACAAACTGTTTGAAGTAGAACACAAATTTAATCCAATAAAAAACGCTGTAGTTAGCTATGAACTGCCGAGAAAAATCCTTAGTAGGCAGCTGCGTTTTCTTGAAGGTAACTAAGTATCTGTTTCTTAACGGGTAACAAAGAGTTGATTATTCCAAAAATATCTTTCACATAAAAGCGTCTGTTACCACATTGCCATTCTCAGTCAACAGCGCCCGCTTTCTGCAGATATAAGGGAGGCAGCACGGTTGGGATTGAGTAAGCTGCTGCCTTTGTTGTGGTTTAGGGCAAGAAGCTGCGTGCCTACTTACTGGATCCTTCCGTGATGGTGCTGGCGAATGAGCTACCTCCTGCGGAGCTGCACCTCTTCCCATCCTTGAATTGCTGCCTCCTCCTGGCCCACTGCTCGATTGCATCTTCCTGAGAACCGTCGCTGGTTCTTCCACCTCTCAGAGCCAATTCCTGGGACAACTTCCGGAGGCTAATGATTTCCGAATTCTGATCTAGATTAAACGACATTAAGTATATGAAGACAGAGTAGGAAATATTTAGTCAAAACAAATCACAGACAGAAAATGATTGTATTTAGTGTGATTTCCTTGCTAAATTTGCATTTATCCAGAGAAAGATTAAAGTTGCATTATTGAGAGGGAGAGAGAAAATGAAAGAGATGCAGCTAAAATAGATTTATATAGGAAAAGCAGGGATCACCAAGGTAGGTTCCTTCTGGTGGATTCCATTCAATAGTATTCCTTGGGTATCAGCTGTAGGCCTGTTACTGTATTAGTTACTGGAGAAGGACAGAGTACCCATAAATTGTTAAATATATATGTTGAATTCTAAATAAGAAGATATTATTACTTAAGTGAATTCAATTACAACCCAGGATAATGAGTTTTCTATTGAACTCATAGTTTGAATTCTAATGATCGTAGGTGCACAAGTTGTATGATACCTTTTCTTTTGCAGGTGTTGATTTAAAAAGGTGAAAAGAAAAATGCAAAAATACATGAAGGCTTTCCTAATTTTACATTTGAATAAATGATGACTTGAAACACTCTATATAGTTCTGAACTGCTTCCTCTATCATCACGAGGGCTAGTATAGTGTATTGCTACAAGAAAGAAAATTAGAAATAAGTGACTGCAATGCAAACAAACCTTAAAAGTGGCTGAAATAAGTAAAAAAAAATCAATACAACATGTAATGCTTAACATGTAATTTGATGGACCAGAATGGGTTAAGATTTTACTTGATTTTATAAGTAATATAGATTTAAAAGAAGATCAATTCTTGACCTTTAGTTTTATTCTACTTCTAACAGCAAATGAACTTTACCAATTAGATTTTTGTAAAAATCTAATTCATTTATATCAAAATTTATTCTGAGAACTATTTAATTAGGTGTATCTTTGATAAATTATATCCTTAATTTTTATATATAATTAATAATAAACCATTTGTATAACAATTTAAAGTCACTTGTCAGGGTTAAATGAGTGGTGAAGGGGAAGAATTATTACTCAACTCTTCCAATCTTCTATAACTCTGTTTCTCATTCTTACCTATTTCCTGGAAAATAGAAGGATAACAGCAAAACAGCATTCATCCTATAAGTATTTAGTGCTCACTTTCTTCATTCTAATTTCCTTTGTGCTAGTAATCGGAGCTATGATGAACAAGATAACTTTTGCTTTATGAAATTTTAGAAAGCAATGGAACTGTTTAAAAATGCCATAGCACTGACTTCTGGCTATTTTTTCCAAAGCTTGTTTTGCTTTCTTCATTTGTTGAGATTGAGTCTAGGTTGACCATGAAGGCATTCACGAGAAAGAGAGGACTTTTCCAGTGTCAAATATTTCATATTAAATGACAATCATCTTTAGAAACTAATGGAGGGAAGCAGTCCTATGAACCTGGGGAATTGTGTCACACGAAAATTGCTCATGAGGTACGGTGAGGAAAATTTTACTCTGGAATTTTCTTATATACTCAAGTTAAGAGTAAGCATAAACTTACAATACGCTTTTAACTGTAGTTTGAGAATTGCTGAACTGCCCACCCAAGTACAAATCTTCACCACTATTATTTCACTTGGAATTTGTGAGATCTTGAGGTTGCAAAGAACATAGACATACTTTGTTCTAACCATTCTCTACATGCTTAAAACACTTCTACAAAATTTCTGCCAAGCAGTGAGTCAATCTAAGCTTGAAAATTTCCCAGACTCAAACTTACTACTGGTGAGTTAGCCTGACTCTTGTACCTCAGTTTAACAGAAAGTTTTTGCACGATGCACTGAATCTATATCTCAGTAATGTTCATTTGAATAGCAGCCTTTCAGGAGATGTATATTGAACGGTTTTGGGAATCAGGCAATTTACTGGGTCTGGAATGCAGGCATTCCAGTCTTTTGAAGGACTCTTGAAATATACATTGCTGGACTGGGGATTTAGCTCAGTGGCATAACTGCCTGCCTGGCAACCATGAGGTTGTGAGTTTGAAACCCAGCACCAAAAAGAAAGAAACAAACAAATATATATATACACATTGTCACTTTATTGAGACAATTTGTTAATACATTAAAATATAAATAAATACATAAATAACAAAAAATAAGGTCATTTTACCAAGGACTTTGTTTTTAATATATGTGTCCTTCCAAAATTCATAAGTTGCAACCTAAGATGAAATGTGATGCTTTTAAGAGGTGGTGCTTTTCAGAAGTAAATTAGTCTTTAGTGCCTTGACCTCATGCATGGGGCTAACATCTTTTGAAAGTACTGGAGGGGACCAGAAAAATTCCTTCTGCTCCTCTGCCTTTTGCCATGGGAGAATATAGCCACAAACTGCCATCTTGTTAGCAGCAAGGAGTCGTACCAGGTGCCTTAATCTTAAACTTCTCAACCTCCAGAAACATAAAAAACAAGTTTGTTCTCTTAGGAAAATTACCCAGTCATTGATATTTTGTTATGAAGAGGCTTGAGAGACCAAGACATGGAGCATGAATGAGTTTGAGAATGGAAGGCTGCCATGTTTAAAGCTAGGGGCAGTTAAAGGAAGGGAGTCAGAAGACCAAGAAAAGAGGCAGATCTGGAAGGCCCTTGCTGGAGGAAAGCACAGTCACTACTGGGCCCCAGGCCTTAATTTTGTGCATTTACCAAGAAATGGAAGTGAACAGAAAGTTCCATTTTACCATAGGTCAACTTGTTGGAAATATTCTAACAGTCATATTCTCCTATAAGGAAAAGAGCAATTCTCTGCTTATCTTTTTATTCCTAGTGCTGGGTGCAAAGCTTGTGAACCCAAACTTCGTATTTCTATTCCTTTCTGCCTTGGTATGGTTTCTTAGACTCGCTTCTTTTTTTAAAGGTTTAGAGGAATAAAATACCTTATTCACTGGAATTCTGTGTCATATTACCTATGAAAGTTTATTATAGGTAAATCTGTTCCATACAAAATATCACTTAATCCTTCTCATTATCTGTCATTTTCTCAGGGTGGCCTACTTTTGGTTTCCTCATTAAAATTTGTTTTTATGATATAGAATTTCTAACTCTTTGGCATAATCTTACAGATATATTTCAGTCCATTTATAGCCAAAGCATCGATCCCTGAGCAGCCTCCCTGCCCCAAACACACAGCTTTACCTGGAGTGGAAAAACTCAGTATTGAGTTCTTCAAGGTTCGGATTGGCATCTACCACACCACACTGGCTCTGTTGCCTCCTGCAACACACTCACACCCATCACTTCTTGACGTCTAGTTTAGAGGTCACATATTGTTTAGAATACACTGTGCCTTTTAAAGTGTATAATCTGGAAACTCATATACTTTTAAAAACTCAGGTATTCAGCTATCACGAAGAGTCAGAAGGCCTGACGGAGCCGAACTGCCTTGTCATTGCTTCAGAGCACAGTCTCTAGTTCACCAGCACTGCTTATGTCCCCACATGCAGCCTGCTCGACTCACTGACAGTTGACCGTCCAGATCGTGACTTCTAATCTAGTTAAATCAAAAATGTACACAAATGGTAGAAGGCACTATGTAATTATGAGATTCAGCAGTCATGGTCGAGATTCTTAATCTAAGGTACACAGATAGACTATGAAGACTAGGAGGACCCTTTGGAAAAGGTAAGCATAATTTTTTAACGATATCAAATTTATAATTGCTGGTGAAATGGTCCAAAGATGTTCAAGTTCTTCAAAGTAATCGATGTTAAAAGTTTACACCATCCAGACATGAAGTATTGGTACTATAAGGTAATCATGTTGACTAAGGTATACAAATACTCATGGCTCTCCAAGAGTCAAATCTGTGTGAATATTTATAGATTTACACATTTAAATGCCTGTTCTACAGCTACTTTAATTCCAGAACTGTTTTCATGTGTGTTGGAATACGAATAGGGCAAAACAGAAAGCTGACATGACTTCCATGCTACCATTCAACAAATATTCATTAAGCATCTACATTACTGGACAGGATTGTCTAGTGCTGTGGATGTAATAATGATAAAAATAGGAACAATTCATACCCTCAAGAAGCCTACATCCTAATGAGAGAAGACAATATAAAAAAACAATGAATCCTAGCACACATAAAAGGAAAAAATGGAAAGTGGGTAGTTTATCTGGGCTGCAACAAGGACAGCTCAGATTCAATTTTTTTTTCTTCAAATTTGAGAAGGCACTACTGAAGATGCTATGTGAGCAAAATTTAAAAAGTACACAAACATGTGGACATTTGGGGAATAATTTCTACAGATAGTGGAGCCCATGAAAAGGGTTTGAGACAGGATATTGACTGAAAAGTTGGAAGAAATCAATGGAGCAATGTGGCTGGAACATACAGATCAAGAGGAAGAGGAGTATAGGGTTAAGGGGGACAGTTTTAGGAATGTCTTTTAATGAATCAGAGAAACACAGGCAACAAGTGGATTGGAATTGTTGAACAAATAGGACAGTTTCAAAGCTTACAGTGTAATCTCAGCTGTGGTTGGATTCTTGGTTGAATTATCAATTTTCATAAGGAAGTGTATCTTGTTGGGAAAGGAGACACATTTCCTTACGGAAGTGGTGGTAGGACAGCCATCCTAAGAAAGACGTTTAACAGGTAAGTAACCACAGACTGTAGCAAATGTTGAGATTAAAGTCGCTGATGTTGATATTTGTGGTATGTAGTCACTGGGAAGAGGTCACTCTGATGAATGGTCTTCCCTTTAGTGTGTTCATATGCAGCAGGTAACTATAGTTTTCATACTGTTTTAGGGCATTTACTTTTCATAAAGCAAGTTTCACATTTTTATGTCAACATTTATGTAATAGATTAAGTTTCTTGCATTTTATTTCTTTTAAGTTTTAAATAAATGTTGAGCAATTACTTTTTACTCTTACTTAGAAATTTTTTCATTAAAGATTTAGAGCTAAAACAACAAAGAAGAGATAGCTTCTCTGTTAAGTTTCCTCATTCCGAATTTCATTTCAGAGCATGTCGGGAAAGTCACTGGTACTAGGAAAGGCATCCTTATGCATTCAAGATGCATTTTAAATTACAATATGAGACAATGCTAACATTAAATATAAAGTAATTCAGACTCATTGAGAAAAACATTGGCTTTGTATGAAGTGAACGAAATGATACTGTGTTAATCCAAAACCAAAAAACAGACAGACAGTATTTTGCACTTAGAAAAGAGTTTCCATCCTAACATTCTTCCCTCTGGAGAGCTTCTGTGTTCTATCAATGGTTTGAGCAGGGCCAACCAATGCACAAGGGAGGTCAGAGGTCTGCTAGAAGTCAAAGGTCCTGTAGACAGCTCACGCAGGATTAGCCATGGTTGTTTCTGTTTTTTGTCCTTTGCTACAATTACTATTCCACACAGCCTCCTGGGACATGCATAACCATGTTTCTGCAACACCACAGCAAGGCTTAAAAACACTTTTTATTACAAACATATTCTTCCCATTCTTTGAAACACGCTTAGCTTGCAAGAAGGAAAAAATGGTGGGTTTTTTAAGAGTGGTAAAAGGCTAACATTTCCTACAAAATTGATTTGGCAATACATCAACCTTTTAAAGGGAAATTGATTTTTTTACTTTATATTAAACTGCAGCCTTAGTGATTTTTCTATGCACTATTTATGGGTGGAGTGGGTGATAATGTAGAGAAGCAGGCTGATATATTCTTGCTCATATCCATTTAATTCTAAAATACTCAATATATCTTCAACAATAAAGAAAAAAATCCCAAGCAATAAAAATGTCCTTACCTTAAGACTTTATGAGGCTCAAACATGTAAAAATATTGAAAGTTAAACATTCTGAATAGCCTGCCATACCTTTCAAAGCCCTTCTACTTCTGAGGTGACAGCAAAATATCTATTTGGTGATGGTAATTATCCTTTGAATCATATTTGTTCTTACCTTCTTCAGAATTTGGCCTTCTTGCTGTGATCTTTTGGTATTCTGCTGGCTCCTGTGGAGAACTGGTTGGTCCAAGGTTCTTTTCATCTTGGTTACCATATGGATCTGCATCCCTGGGTAGCATTTTCTCAATAAGAAACAGCTCATCAGTAGCAGGCACTGAAGAGTTGGACTCAGCAGTGCTTAATGGAAAGCCCATTTGAAAACAGACTTGGTCGTGAGTCTTGCTGGAGAGGTCTTCAGGATCTCTGCGACATGCATTCTTTACCACTGATGTTATCTGAAACTTATCTTTTTCATCATTTCCCTCAGAACCAGGTGACTCATTAGGGTTTCTCATTCCCAGAGGACAATGAGAATCAATGGTACCTTCTTTATCATTTTGAGTAATTAATTTTTTCTCTAGTTCATCTGTTATGGAAGTTATGACTGGCCCTTTCTTTTGGCTGAGGGGCGACATCTCTGGCTGATTTGTGTGGACCTCCCATTGGTCCATTTTTACAGGTCTGTGGCTAATACTTTGGAGCAGGCTCCTAGCATCTAGGCTGCTGCAAGATACCAGTCTGAGTGTTGGACTTTGTGCACTCTTCCTTTCCACTAATTGCTGTGTGTTTTCATAAGAGTCTCCATATAAAATGACTTTGCTAATGTCTCCGTCAGTCCTATCACCATTATCTTTCTCATGGCCTGTCACAAACTCAGCACAGCGGTTGAAAGAAAATGTATTTCCTAGGATCTCTTTAGTTTCTAAATGTCTGGTGACCTGATGAGGTGAACTTAATGAGGTAGAAGGCTTCAGATCACTTTGGCTGGAAGGGAATGAAACATTTGCATTCTCACAGTCTTCTGCAGGTGGATTTTGGCTGAATTTGCAGTCAGCATTGGCTGCCTTTTCTCCTAAGAGCTGCGTGCTTAGAGAAAACAAAGGACAAGAGTCAGACTCTGAGCTTTCTTGAATGGGAACGATGTCAGTAACGGTACTTAGCAAATGACTTCCTTCTGTGCTTTGCTGTATATTTGACTCTGCTGTGATAGTTGCTGAGACATCAAACTTGGTCTTTCTCTCTGTATCCCCATCCTTAGAATCCTCAGAAGACATTTCACTTATATCTGTATTACTTAAACTTGTGGTTTGAAGGGTACC